>CAEGAE010054490.1:0-19102 GCA_903067095.1 Girardinus metallicus
TTTTGAACAAGACACATAATCTGTCAAAGCTCTTCTGATGCCCATAAAATCTTTTTTTTTATTTCTTGGCTGTCAACTTGCTTTTATACCTGATCTTCATCTGTTATTTCAATGTTGCCTTTCATTGGCTGGTTCTAATTCCAGTAAAGCTGCCACTAGCTTTACTGGAATTAGAACCTGTTTCCATCACACCATGTACCTATATTGCCAGTAGAGCTGGCTAACAAACTGATGGCAGTATTGTCCCTTTGCATGTCACATCATGACAAGCGATGCACTCCAGTAGTACTTGTCAAAAAACAGACAGTTGGTAGTCTAATATCACTTTTATTTAGTGGATTTTGCTGAAAAATGGTTGGCTGCACAAACAGGCAAAGAAACTTGTCATTTTATTGTAAACTTTTTGATGATGAAAGAATACGGTGATGGATAGCAGCTGTCAGTCGTAAGGACCAGCAGCCATCTGTGTATTCGCAGATTTGCAGCGAAAACTTTTTACAAGATAAGAGTAATGGTAATATACTTCATAAGTAAGCATGCTTAGTAGGCTGCAATCCAATATTGCATAAGGTCTAATCATTAGTAGTCATAGAAAAAATACCCCAACATTATGTACCCCAGTCAAGGATGATGTTGCTAGGCTAGCAACATCATAGCCTAGCAATCATCTAGGCTTCTGTACGTCTTTTTGCTGCTCTGGTGTAAGGAGAATCGCCATTTATGACATGGTGATAATATAAATCATGCTTGTGTGAATTCAGACAAAATCTTGTCTGAATTCACACAAGCATGTCAGGAGGGAGAGAGTCTGGGTCAGTTTCTAAGCTAACTATGTATAATTTTTCTAAATATAGTCCTATTAGCCCCAAATAGCTGTGCTACTTCCACAGACAAATTATCTTGACTTGAACAAGCAGACGTCATGGCTATCCTGGCAAAAACAACTTGGGAAAACAATCTCAGTCAATACTGCCATCCCTCACGGCGCCTCGACGTCATCAAGTGACATAGTTGTATTTATATCTCTGTCAATATATCTCAAAACAATCGTTCCTCGACAGACATGTGAGAAATGTTTGATGGATGTTTAATATACAGAAAACCTGAAGAGGAGTTGTTCAGCAATCAACCAATCATGTGGCTAGAATAAAGTTAGCCTGACGCAGACAGCACTGTAGCAGCCAGACATGCTAATGCTAATGTTTCTCCTCTTACTTCAGGTAACAGGAAGGACAAGACTACAAAAAAAGGGAGAAACAAAAGAGTGCCCGGAATAAAGAGAAGACAGAAGACATGGCGAATGATATTGTTGAAAAGAACGTCCGGAACGGTTCAGGTTGTGGGTATTGGTGTTGGAGCTTTTTTGGATATTTAAAGTTGGACAAAAAAAACCTGCACATTCACATCTATCCAAAAAAATAAAGTAGCATGCATTGCAAATTACTGCATATCGAGCACATGTCCCAACAAAGTTGGGGAATACCACCACTGTGTTTTACCACCTCGACCAGCACATCCCATTTAGAAAAAAAAAACAGGAAAGGTTTTTGCCTCATGGTTGTTTTAATGACTGCACAGCTCCTAACTCATGATTTGGGAAACCTTAACGTTATATATTTTTAAAAAAATAACAGAGATAATGATCTGAGCGGAGACCTTTATTCTCATCACAGTTAAAAACACCCCATAAAATAGATTTCTTTAATCCTCAATGCTACAATTAATAATTAATCAAAATCAATGTCGGCTAAAGATTAAGAGGAAATCACCTCAAACTGCTACTGATACAATCAAAGTGGAAGGTGCTATTTATCAGCCCAAAACACTCACTGATGAATTATAAATGCAAGTTTAAAAAAACTCTTCTACAAAGTTAAATCAAAGGGTGAAATAAAGTAATAAATACAGTTGTAAAGGTTGTTTGGAAGTCAATAGAGTCAGAAACTTTGTGTGAAAGATCTTCAACTTAGTCTGACTTAGGGGAGAAGGGAAGGGGCTTTAGGTTCATTCTTCCAAAGACATTGGTTTTATCCAATTGCAGAATAATAAAGGTAGACCATTTTTTTGCTAACAGTGGAATACTGAAGATGACATTCTGCATGTGGCCTGAGGAGAGAATAATAAAAGTGAAATTCTATTTCTGAACGATATGGTGCAGAGAAAAATGTTGTTTTTTTTTCTCCCAAAAGTTTTTTTTTTTTTCTCAGCTGAATTTGGAGAGAACTAAACATACAAACTTGCATTTCAGCTGCATTCGTTAAATTCTTTTTGCACCCTTTTTTCATAAGTCTTTTTTGTGGCTTTTACATTTGTGTGTGTGTGATTATTTACAATATAAAGAAATAGTTTTGTCAAGTCGAAAGGTTAGAAATTCTAAGAAGCTGGCATCCGAAATGTCCCACCTTGACAGATATTTTGAGTTCTTGTCCTTTTCTTTCCCCAAAATGTGCAAATGAGAAACGATGTGTTATAAGGACGTAGACAACATTTATGAAGGCCAATGTCACTGATTAAAAATTATTCAGACAAAAAATGATTTTGTCAGTCCCATTAGACACGGTATGGTAGGACAGCTCTCGGTATCGCCAAGGTTACGTTTTTATGAAAATGCAAAAGAAGCCAAAGTTGGCAAGTCCTTGAAGCCAGTTCTTAATAAGTTATAAAATAAATGAATAAATATACGGCTGACACCCTTGCCTTTTATCCCAGCTCCACAGCCACTAATAATATGATTCTCCACCTTTCACTCCCCGAGACGTCCTGGAAAGATGTGAGTGCAATGTTAAGAGTCATGTGATGGGTAATATGTAAGCAAAGGCAGAAAGGATAAGGTGACACACAAAGACATGAGGGGAGAGAGATGGAAACCCAGGGACACAGACTTCGCCCGGAACATGATTTGTATGCGCCGCTGCTGAGGCGGACATCAGTTAGCCTCAGCAGCAATTTCTCACACGTGCCAACAATAACGGGCAAACAGGTTGAATCCAAACCCACGTCGGATGATCAAGAGTTAAGGAGCACGAGGCGTGATCACATAAGATGCAAAGCCGTAACAAACTTTAGCTCAAAAGACGAAGAAGAGACAGAAAGGTTTTGGGGTGATTTACAGGGTCAGAAAAATGAGCTAAAACTAAATTTGTGGGGCGATACACCAAGAACCACTGAGGGAAACGACATGAAAACCTCTTGTCGGATTTTACTTTCGTCTTTATCAAAAGACCACAAGCCATTTCTCCTGCTAGCGTTAGACTTACACGTTGTTTTTTTTTTTAATTTACCCAGAATGCCCTGCACCATAGTCCACTTCCTGCTTTTGAAGCGGCTTACGGTCTGCTCGGCGTTCACATACGCATTCGAACTGCACCAGGGTTCACTTCAACCAAACCGAGACAGGGTTTGTAGGCGGGCCAGAGTTTGTTTTTTGTTTTTTTTTGGTCCACATCAGAATTCAATTGCACATTCATATCTACTCAAATGAACTGGACTTTCTGGGCAAACGAACTGGAGTTTTATTAAAGTGACCTAAACAGGGCTAGTGTGAATGCTCCCTAACGCGACAACAAAAAGGATCATGTAGGAAAAGAAAACTGCTGACAAGGTGCATCTACAAGGACATTGCTTTTTGTTTTCCCAGTCATCAGTCGAGCTTTGGAAAAGGTTTTTCACCCACCAAACCTGAAACACTCAGGCAGTTCCCTGAGCGTTTCAGGTTAAGGTTAGGTTAACCTTAACCCTGCTAGGTTAACATGTTCTTAAAACACCACTACAGTTCTTATCCAGAGCAAGGAAGGACCATGCATGTTCTGGCTCATTTTTCAATTTATTCTAGTATAAAGGTAAATTTAAAAGACATTTCTAAAGAGTATACCTTCTGTAATGACAGCTCTGTTCAGCCATCTGGGACTGAACAATGTCAGTGTGCCCTGGCCATTTGGTAACAACGTGTTCCTTTTGTTCTCTGAGGAAGTGTGAGAGCGAACATGTTAAAGGAAAATTCCCAGGAAGGAAATTCAGACTATTCACACCATGTAAACAACCTAACTTACAAAAATGAAAACTTATAACAAGAGGAGCTGCAAAAAAAAGAAGAAAAAAGAAATGTTGACTATGATTTCCCCTAGTTAAAAAGAATGATGTTGCTTAGAAACGACTGCAATAAAATCTGACATTCCCAACATAACTACATAATTAGGAGATGAATTCATATACTTGGTCTTTCTGCTCATTTAAGCTGCTTAATTCATGCACTTCTAAAAGGAAACTCTTAAGAATGCAGTGCTGAGAAAAAGGATTTACTCCCTTTCAGAATTCAACTTAGTATTTATTTCACATTTACATCTTCAGGTGATGATAAAAAATTTACATGAGAAAATAGAACTTCAGAAAATACAAAATGCATTTTTCCAATTATGATTGATTACACCATAGAAAAGGGCGTGTAAACCAATGTGGCTCAGTATGAACTGTCATTACACACATTGATTGGAAAAGCTGAGTTAATTTTCACTTGCCGTGGTCAGGACCCATTAATGCCTGACAGCGGAACCCTCATAAACCTTTTACATACTAGGCCAGGAAAAACTCAAAAAATGGCAATTCAAATTTCTGGTAGGTACGGGTGACCATGGCCCACCGCCATGGTCACCCGGGCTCTCCCTTGGGCCGGCACTGCTGACTGACCAGTGTGAAGAAATGCATCACTTTGGGTCATCCAGCCTGACAAGCACTATGCTAAGTAAGCTTCAAAAGAAACCGAATGCTCCAATCTTCAGAATTTCAAGAAAAAATCAGAAAATAAGTTATTAATGGTGCGTTCAAAAACATGTCCGGAGCTTCGAATGAGTGTGCACTTTGAATGCAGACTTTTGACCTTTTGTTCTGCATCTACTGCTTCAAAGTCTATGTGGAAGCGCATCGAGGGCACGTCAGACGCATCGTAATTGTTCTGGCCTCTGTTTTCCATTGCCAGAAAACACGTTGGACTCTCTTGATGCGTCAAACTCTCCAAACAGTTTGAATTGCACCGTGCTAGACGAGCGAAACATACCACAATGAGCCTCCACATGGACTCTGAACGTAAACCAGATGCGCCTGACGCTCAAAACGGGTTTGCCGTGAATGACCGTAAGGTCTGTGAGTTTAGAATGAAATCAGTTTTCCTAAGAGACATAATGATGAGCAGTCGAGACTTTTGGGAATATATATTGTGGGCTGACGAGTCAAAAGTGGATTTAAACCGACATGGCATGTAAAACGACCTAGTCTGGTTCTACTTTGCTGTTTCAGGAACTGGACAACCCACGTCTGAGGAACTACATCAGGCTTTAGGAGTGGCTAGTTAAAGTAAGGCTTTCCATCCAAATGAGATCCTGCATTGTGATCTTCCAAATGCCCAAAAACTCTCCAGTGATGCTGCATTAAAAACAATGAGGTCAAACGTCTCCCACAGCAATAAAAAGGATTCGTCAGCAGTTACAGAAAACACTAGACAGAAAATGTTATGCATTACATCCTGATCAGTCCAACTGACAGAAGAAAAACTGCTAAGGCTCATAACCTCTACATATAAATCTTACATTTTTTGACTAATCTGGAATCCAGGTGATTAAAAATTACTGACTAGTCTGAAAAGCCAACTTCTACAAGACCTTTAGAAGTGTTTCTTTGGATTATTTAGATCCAGTCAGAGCTGGATCCCTCAGAACAAAGCTGTCCATATTTTGTATTCCAATCCAATATTTTGTGCTTTTGTTGTTTCCAGTTAGTTCCCCACTGAAAAAACCCAACACATCAGACCTTTGCTTTAAACCCAGTTAACCACACGGCAACACATTTTGCTCTCAAATTCCTTCAGAAGCTTCGCCACTTCTTTGATACTTCCAAAGCCTCCTATAGGAGAGGAAGCAAAGCAGCCCCACAGCAACATCCACTACATTTTACTCAAGGTAAGATTTTGTTTGGGTTTTGTTTTCCCATCTCATTTCATTTTGTTGTCTATAAACAAACTGATGCTCTGAATCGTCCCAAAGCTCGTCTACCTGCCCTTACAACTGTTCTCATAATCGAATTTTACACACAAGTCATGTTTTTTTTTTATCTCTAACAGTAGAGTTCATGTTTAAACTGTAGGTTTACTTCCTGTTTACTCTTTTGAGGAATAACTCTCCAGAAGACCCATGGAGTGTACGACAAGGAGTTGTCAGTACCTGACACCTGAGCTGTGGATCTTTGCAGCTCCTCCAGAGTTTGCTGAGTCATGTAAAAAGAGGGCTGAAAGCTAAAGAGTGACGAGAACTCGTGAAATGAATGAGAAATGTTTTGTTTGGTCTGAAATTTTTTTAAATAATTTTAAGATTTTGTCATGCTGAAAGATGAAGAACTATAACTTTAAAGATTAATACTACTGAGGTATTTTCCAAATAACACCTTTGCATCTGGAGAAAATTACATCTGATCACCAAGAAAAAGAATAATCCTACAAATTATTATGATTTTTGTTTTGCAAATTTTATTTTTCCCACCTCCTTTTTTTATGCCTTAAAAACACTTTGGAAAAACTCCTGACATAAAGGATCATGGTTCACGCATGAAAGGGTTAAGCCAGTTTTCCATTATTACTTTTAAACACAATCTTTTGGTAAGCTAGCTGTAGCGTCACTTCACGGCAAATAAACGCTCGTTTGCATGCAGTACCTCGCAGATCACTACGGGGGCGCCAGTGTGAGAACGACTGCTCTAAGGTGAAGGTGTCTGTTGCCAAGTGGAATATACTAATTCTTCATATTAGGAGGCATTTCTCCTGCTTGCTCCTGGGTAACCTTCTGGTCCCGACAGATTCCATCGCCGCCTGACCTGCATTAAACTAACAGCTAAACATATTCAGGTAGGAGCCCGTCCAGGTATTTTGCCTCCGGGCCTACCATAAGCAGAAATTGGCCGTGAACGCAGCTTTTCCTATCCGCCCTCTGGACTCCACACTGCCTGTAATAACGCAGCTGGGACAGCCTTACATCTTCCTCCTCTGTTTGTGGAAATGCCACTAATTTTAGGCTTCAGAGCTGTAGCATAATTTCCTGTCAACGCTTTCTTTTTTTTTTTCTTTTCCTCTTCTTGCTTCCTTCTTCAATATGAATGAGCCGGCGGAGCTGAACGTGCCGTTTCCAGTCTCGCTCGAGAAATTTGTTTACACCGCAAATCAATGGCCACATATCCAAACAGACAGGATCACTAAGTAAATATTTGAGCGCAGAGAAAGACTGTAGGTAGATCCGCAGCTCTGAGCACACAATATCCCCTCCCCCTGAAAAAAGAAAAAAAAAACAGAGCAATAATTAGCTTAGCATGCTGTTTGCCTTTGGATTTATTGCAAGCTCAACAATACCACCTGTCAGATCAGCGGAGGGGAGAGACGCCTTAAGTGTTAAGGCAGCGATTTCAATAAGCGAATCTCAACGTGCCTGTTTCAGACAAGGCTAGATATTATATTTGTTCTTATTATGTGTTTGAAAACCGAACAAAACATCAACACACACGCGGCGATGCCGTTTCCTTAAATCGGACAGCTCAACAACTTTCATTAAAATCTTCATATAAGAGCCGAGAGCTCGAGAGTTGAGATTTTGAGTAAGATTTTTTTTTTCTTTTTTTTTTTTTCTGCTGATTGTTACTTTTCGGCATCCAAAGCCCTCCATGTGATTGGTGCTAAGTGTAGCAGGTTTGAGATAGCGACGCAGCGTGTGGTGAATGGGCTCAAAAATATTCACAGGCTCCTAGATTGGCTCCTACTGTGAGTAAGCTCACAGGGGCAAACGCCTCGGATTGATTACAATTGTTAATCAAGAATCAGTTCCATACACTCGAAGGAAGAAAGAAAGAAGAAGAAGAAGAAAAAAAGGAGAGCCTTGTCTCAGACCCAATGTTCCATCGACTAGTGGACCTTATCCACTGCAAATGATTAAAAAAACAACACCTTTCTCCTTTTTGGTAACTATTTATAATCTGCCCTGGAGCTACTGTAGTATAATATACTATTCTGAAAGCAGAACTTTAGAAATTTTAGATTTTACCACTTGTCTTTTTTTTTATGATCTCAAACTCAGGTCATTCTGTCTCCAACCTGCAGTCTGCAAATGTTCACATCGACAGTTTTTATCATGTGGTATGATGAAGTTAAAGCTCAAGTTTGGCTGCAATCACAATTGCATACATTTTTATCTATGATAAAAGAGTATATACTTTTATATAAAAAAGTATATAAAAGTATAGAAACACTAGAAATGTTTCTAGTGTTTCTATTTTTTAGGAACACTAAATTAATATAACTAAAAAAATAGTTGATTGGTTATTTATTTGTCACAAATAGACAATCAACTAATCACATGGCAGCAAGTGAATACATTAAGGTACCTGGAGGTGTCAGAGTGTCGGTGCCGAGGAAAAGCTGGTCTGAATATTTCAGATTGTTCACCAAGATTTTCAGACATGGCCATCTGTCGAGTTGGACAATTCAAAAAAACTGAGTAAATATCCAGTGAGTGGCAGCTGTGTTGACAGAACGTGTCGCCAAGGTCGGAGGTCAAAACACACTATCTCTGGGATGCATCAAAACTTAACATGGATGGGCTGCAGCAGCAGGAGAAAATGTGGGCTTTTCACTACCATCACATAAAACTGGGAACTGAAGCAAAGTGTCACTGGTTCACCAAAATTGTACAGCAAAATTGGAAAATGTAGCTAAGTCAAAGCTAATTGTCTAGGCATAAAAAACATGTTTGGTCATGTTTCATGCTAATATTAGTTCTGTGCTGGCGCTCATTAGAAATGCTTCACCAAGGCTAGACTCACAATTACCACAATAAAATCCCTGTCTTCAGAAAGTGTCTGAAAGACAGAGTAAACACCTGTAATCTTTTCACACTATTTAGCATTAGCTGAAACAGAAAGACGCATAAAGACGATATACAAACATGGGCAGACTTACAACTCAAACAAGATAAAATTGGTTCTTTGTTCCGAAGTGAAGCCATCCTTTAAAATCTGACAAAACTTCAGTGCAGCTAATTGGCTCATTTTCAGTACAGAAAATCTTTGGCTGTTATTTAGCATTACAACACAAGGACTGACTTATGCACAACTTGCTTCAATAAACAAAACCTGAGTGGCTGACCTTTATTTAATTAGCACCTGACAGTAAGTGGCTCATCCTGAGCCCTCATGAATGTTTAATCAACACACGTCTCCCCTTCTGCTTCACAACAACCCACTTCCTTCCTTCTCAGCACACCAAGGGTACACACCAGATGCAAATCTCTTCAACGCCGTCGCCTTGGAGGAGTACCCTAACTACACCGTGCTCTTTGCATTGTCAAGCAGGTTTGGACAACTGGAGATACTGTAACAAGCCTTGGATGCCACCGGCGAAGCCTCGCAGATACAATTACCAAAGTGCTAGCAAGTCTCCTCCGAGTTGTTAGTCGGAGAGTCAGCCGAGACATCTGGCTGCTGCACCCACATGTGAGACATGCATAAACATGATGCTCACATGGGAGCCAAACAACATGTGATGGTAGGGGAAAACAACAGCGATTTAGAAGCAGACCCACATCAGAGATTCTGTTGCTCCCTTCTAATTGTTTTTGGAGAGGTTGCATCTGTATATATATATATATATAAATAATTGGTTCTGAAAAACTTTTCTGAATTTTAAGAAAATAGCCAGAGGTACTGTACGTGTCATTTTGAGCGACTTTAAAACTTTAACAAAAACTGGAAGTATAAATACATATATATATATATATATATATATATATTATAAATGTGCACTAAGAAAGCAGGAAAGAAATCCAGGCTATGGATCTCAATAGTGCCAGAAAGAACTGGTGCTACAGCCAGCAGAGTTAGTGGCAAAAGACTTCTTGGTTTGACTCGAAGGTAAGAGTTTTAGGGTTGTGTGTTGGCTTTCATCGCCCTTCTTTGGTTCCACATTGATTCCTAGGCATTTCAATCCAGCCTGATGGAGTTTTTCCCAGAGAAACACAATCAAGATTGAGCTGAATACTACAAATCAGAGACAGAGGAGCATTCCACATGCTAGTAACCCAAACTTACTTGTTTGGGTGAAGATATGAGGATATCAAGCCCAGACCTTGAGCTTCACAAACCATTAACCCTGCTAGTGTTGATTGGTCCTTTAGATGATATTTCTGTCACTATTAAATGCATAATATGATATTTGAAAAATATGAGACAATAAGAAAGTCTTTACCAGTCAGGAAAGGGTTACAAAGGCATTTCCAACTACTGCAGTGGTTGAGCTGCTGTTTTTTAGAATTTGTAATGTTTGGACTTCACTCATGAAGTGACGTAGATCACAGGCCAGTCAACGAATGCAGTCTGCTGTCAATCAAATTGCTTGCACGCAATACCTGGCCTGGCTCGGCTTGCGCTACTCCTGAAGTGGTTATGAAAAACTGCAGTACCGCACAGGTTGTGCTAGTGGCTGGGGTGGACTGGGGCAAAACCAGTTCAAGCAGCTCTGGTGGAGAAGGGGATTTATAGAACCTCATACCAGAGGAAACCTTCAAGGGTGTAAAGGAATCCATGTCTTGATGGGAAGGGGTTGTTTGGACAGTAAAATGTGGTCCAACATACTGTTAGGCAGGTGGTTATATAGTTCTGCCTTATCAATGTAGACTTGGTTGCTTTTAAAGTATAACTAACTCGCCTGTGAAAACAAAATTTAGAAAAATTCCAGAAAAGTGGGCGGAGCCGAGAGACACCGAGGCACCGTCTGGGTGAGACAGTTTTCTGACCTCGGCATGATGTAAAGCCAAAGCGTTTTAAACATTAGGAAAAGTCAACTGCTTCGCCACTGTTTGACCAAAGGAATCAGCACTGACACATGCTGGGCAAAATGATGTAAACACATTCACATTTACACCAAAATGTCAAAATTTGCAGAGAAACATAAAGATAAAACTTTAACTAAACTATTTAGGCAGTTTATCAGCAAAAACAATAAAAGTTGATTTGGGGGCAAGTTCCACTTTAATAATTAACTGGTCTAGGACTTGATGTCACCTGATGTTATTCCAAAATGAAATGATAAACCTTACAAAGTAATATGTATTTGGACGAATTATATTAAAGGCTAGATTTAGTGAGAGGGTCTTTGTATATTACAGATATAAATTAAAATCTAATACGTTGAGTGACTTCTGTGCCTTCATCTTCCTCTAGCTTTATGTGCGTACACACTTTCTGCCACTTTATGCACATGTCGAACAGAGACACACCGGGTTCCATCAGGGAACAAATTACCCATGTGGGGGTAAAAAGGAACCAACCAAGAAATGAATTTTTCATTGTTTGTGAAGTCATTAAATGACTTTAATTCCTAATGATTCTCGATGCTCTCTCAGCGGTCCAACGGCAGGTGTCTGCATCCCGGCAGTGCCATATGCTCCTCCTGGCACATGGCTTCGCCTCCTCCACACTCTCTCCACACGCACCCATAAACAAACCCAAAACCGGTCAAGGTCTCAGATGAGAAGGAACACGGGGGAGAGAGGGAGGCTGCAAGGGATATTCACACACACATACACACACGCCTACATCTGATCCTCTACACACGTGTAACCATGCAGGACTAGTTTTACTGTAGGTACGCCAAGGAGACGACATAAAGTCTGAGAACAGGCTTTTATAAAGGCGCAGGTGGGCCTTGGAGTGTCCGAATGTCATTAAAAGATGGATCGGGTCACGGGGTGATTGAACTGTTCCCTCAGGTGGGCGGGAGGGACGGTGATGGAGAGAAAAGAAGAAAAGTGATTGGAGCGTTCAGTGGTGCAGTGCAGCAGGCTCCCACAGTGGGGGTGAGGAGTGGGGGTTCTGGTGACCAGGCTGGGGAAGGACACCACCAAAACCTCAGACTGGAGTTGAGTTTAGGGAGCCAGTGCGAAGACGGTGTCGGCAGGCAGGGTGTTCGATGTGCGGAACACAGATGCCTGATTACTTTTAATAGCATCTGTGAGAGGAGTTTATTTTTGTTGTACTTTAAAAGGACCCAATGTGCTTTATCTGATTTTCCTGAAAGCCCCGCAGCTAGCCTTAGTCTTTATTTGCATAATAGCAATGAGCAATTTAAATCTTTCTATTTGATCATACACTTGCTATATAAATATGGGCATACGGTAATATTGCTGTACTTCTTCCAAGCATAACATAAATAAAAAAACCTACAATTTTTCATACTCAATGAATGTTTTTTTTTTTTTTTAGAATTATTTTATCTGATATGCCATCACAAATTAGTTATAGCTGCTAAAGGGGCAGGATGATGGGTTTTCCAGTCACATAGAAAGACTTTTTAGCACAACCAAGTAACAATGTTATCTTCGATTATTATAAAAATACTGTATTTATCAACTATGACTTAAAAGACATATGACTTTGAATTTTAATGCCTTGAAATTGGGCCTCTGCCTCTTTAATGAAGAGACACTCAGTAGTAGCTGATGCACAGTTCTACCAACTGTTTGCTAATTGCTGCAGAGGAGAAGCTTCAACCTCAAAGGTGGAGCTAGATCCACCCAGGGTTTTGGCATGGCTGAATGGTTGCCACGGGAGATTAAAAGATTTCTCAACCATGCATGAAAGAATCAAAGCAACACTCCAGGTATGTCCTTTATGATGAAACACATGGCATGACATAAAGCTCAAAAAAGTCAATTTTACATAATATAGCACCATTCAGTTTTTTAACATATTTAGGTGTTAAATGAAATGCTGTTTAAATGACACTTGAAGTATTTAGCTGCTATTGGTCCCAAAGACACTTATGGTTTAAAGTCAGTGTTACTGGATGCATTTGGAGGAATTACAGCCATTCAGGTCAATGATGTGAAATATTTTATACCCAAGAAATGTACACTCCCACATCAACTTCCTATTTATTTAATACTGTAGCATACACAATGCTGTCACAAAATTCTGCCACATGTTGGCCGAACATCCCACGACATTTACATCACACCTATCCAGAAACAAAGCAACTGTGGACCAAACGTCACATCAATGACCTAAAAATAAAACAACTGAATCTCACTCTGGGCTATGTAGACACTTAGGTCCATTGATCCTTTATTTTGTACAAATTTATGCTGCAAAATGGTGACATCGTGGAGAAGTGACGTTCCCATTCATAATCTAACTGGACACTGTGAAGTTCACCCATCGGTCTCGTGTTTAGGCAATCTGTGCTGAGCGGGAGCAGATCGGAAGCAACACAAATATCACTCTTGGACATGACTAGACTTGATTTACAAAATTTCTGTCTTTTTCTAGTCTCACGTAATGTGCGTTTCACAGCGCCAGGAAGCAAGAAAGGAAAGGATGCGACAACAGTGTTAAAGGCTTGAAATGACTTGAGAAGATGTATTAAAATTCAGTGACTTGATTGTACTTTTCACCAGTGGTTGCAATATATTTGTGTGCCCCTTGAAGCTAGATCTCACGTTACAGACTAAGCTTGAATTTGTGATTCAAGTTGAACCATTTAAGATTCTTTGTGGCTGCTTTGGGCCAGATCTGGGGTCTTTTAAAAAAACAGGATTCTGATGAAGGTTCCCAATACAAACTTTTGAATGGAAGAGTGTCCGGTGTGCGAACCCGATGACTGATGGACGGAGAAATTGAGAGAACAAAACAGACAAATCAAGAAAAAGTACACATCATAGATAGAAAAATGAGACGACAAAAGAGGGAAAACGTCCATAAAGTTGTTCTCAAACTCTTTATTGAGGTTGTATTAGAGCAATCTATCAATGATGTACTGGAAAATCTATAACCCTACAGTGGAATTTTACCCCTGTGTGCTGTTCCCCTTTATGAAGTGCAATCTCATAGCAGGGCCGCATGCCTCCACGGAGCTCATTTTTCAAGCAGTGTGATGTGGAATGGTCATGTCACAAACATAGAGGCGTTGACTGGAGGGCGGTGGCGACGGCGGTGGGGAGCGGTGGCATTCTTATTCCATTTATCCATCAGACTGCCATCTGACACAGTTGAATTGCCCCTGCACCGTTAAATAAGAATCTGTACCGTCACAAAGTCAATTTGTGATTGATTGGGTGCATCTGCTTGGAGGCAAAGCTTGTTTATCAGACACATTTACAGTGTGGGAAAAAAAAAAAATCCAGATTTAGGATTGGAGTTGCAGTGGAGGCTTTGGTGGCTCACGCTCAGTGAAAACGTGATTGTACAACTTCTTTCAAAAATGCTCCACAAGTTCCAAAACACTCCCACCTGTCATCCACCGAATGCTGGAATGGATAACCGCTACGCAAATGCTACGCTAGCTCTGACTTTTTCTGGTGTTGATACTTTATATTAGTCACTGTCATCTCAAAGAGACTTATGTTGGGGGTGAACTAGTGTAAAATCAGAAGACTGAACCTCTCTTGCTCGTAATTAATTCCTTAGATTAAGAACTGCAGTGCTGACAAGGCAAGACATAAAATAAAAAGTTTGCTGCCTGTTTAAAAAAAATCTAAAACCACCTATTTGTAAGTTATGTGAGAAACAAGATGAAAAGAATGTGTGCAAGTTTAAGAAAGTGTGATCGGTTTGAAGACTCTAATAGAAAGTCTCAGATGACTAAAAAAGAGGATTTTGTTATGAATAAGCCCAGGTCACCAATTGTTGGATCTGGAGAAAGCAAAACCAGTCAAGAGACTCCATCCAGATCTCTAGACGCAGCATCTTATACAGACTTCTGAACACCCAAACATGCATTAGCACATTTTGGTTTCGTATAATGTCATTGCCTTTCGACCCTTTGCTTTCCCCAGGCAAACCTTCCCCTCTGGGATTCCTGGTCTCATGGCCTCTGGGTCTCCGCATGATGCTGGAATCAATACCTTCATTCATTCGGCCATTCCCCTGTGATTGATCTGTGTAGGATGTATGCTCCAGCTTCAACGGGAGGCTGCAGTGCACCGTCAGACACTACAACGAAATAAACCGAAATATCAATTTGAGTTGACTAGTTTGCAAATCGTGTTGCTTTTGACAACAGAAAGCATTTTCACAGAGTTGTGATCTAGCTTTCACTGAGCTAACATCTGCAATCTGACCGCAGGAAATGATTGGCTTTTCTAACAAATTGAAGAATGTTAGGAAAGGGGGAGAAAAAAAACAAAAAAAACACACCCACTTGTAAATGTTGTCCACCGCCAGGATTAACGATATGCAAAGTGAGTGGGATAACATCTAGATTTCTGCATCTACAGCAGCAGTTCCAACACTAAGCAGCAAAATAATAGCAATAATGAGAAGGAAAAACCTAATTTGATGCTAAACCCGCTGCAGCAGGGAGTGAAAGTAATCTGAGGGGCACTCTTTTAATAGATAGTAAATTGCGAAAGTAACTTGCTGGATATTGAAAGTTACGGTTGTTATGGTTAAATGGGCAATATATATTTACTCACAGGACATTTAAAGAACTTTGTACAAGTAAAATAAGCAAAAATATCCAGGAGGAAATTTGAAACTCAGGACTCAAAGAGTTAACCAGCAGCCAAGACGACGAACAATAAGGCTCATTTAATCAGGCTTAGCTTTGATGTCTCATGGTGATTTTTGTGTGACGAATATTTCAGGACATTGCTTTTTTTGTATAAGTTGTAGTTTCGCTTCAAGTTTCGGCCTCAGTTTTTATCTCAAAAGAGGCAGCACTGACTCTCTTATTGGGATGGAGCCCGCTAAGTTTTAGTTCACTGACTGTAGAAAATCAGTTTTGTGCCTAGAACCATCTTAGAATCAGCTCTAGAAACACTAGAAACACTGGAATTGTGCAAAAAGTTAAAGTTTTGTGGCAAAATCTTAACTTTTATGAAACTCAAAATACTCAAACACTCATCTTTCTGTGTGAGGGCCAAAGTTTTAAGATAGTGTAACTATGTCAAAAGTACTGCATTGTTAATCTTGCAGAGATAATTGGTTCCATAGTCCTGACAAGTACACTTCACCATACACTTGAAACCTAACTTTTGAAATTCATGCAAAGCACTCAGCATAAATTTACATGGTCCAGTGGGATTAGACATGAACCCTTTACAGTTGCATTTCTGTAATCTGCAGCAAATGATAAGTTACAGCTGCCATTATTTGTGTCACAACTTTATATCAGTTACTGTCCTCTCTAAGTGACTTATGTTGGATGCGCACCGGTTTACTGCTGATCTTAAATCAGAAGACTGAGGAGAAACCTTCTCGTAATAGTCATTAGATTAGGAACTGCAGTGGAGTTGTGGCACGCCATAAAAGCAGTCACATCAAATTGGAATTGCTCACATCTTTTTTTTTTTTTTGTTTTGCAAAAACAAAAAGATGAGTTTGAACTTAACAAACCCAAAAGTGGAAACATAAAAAACACCACCAAGAAAGAAAAACTAATAGAACAACTAATGCGGCAAATTTTCACAGCTTTACTACAGATCTTTTTGTCGTCGTTTTTAAATTAAACCACTTCCAGTGCTTAGCCAGCAGCAGCGCTCAGATGCACCTTGCCAATTTAAAGCATTTATTGAGAGAGATGTCTCAGGTCAATTAATCTTGTGTTAAAAAATTCAAGCCAATACTTGGCTGTGTTTTTCTGATTGCATTGTGCACCCCCACCCAGCACCAGAACCACTTTGGACTCATGAAGCTTATCCAAAACATTTTGCCATAGTTTGTTTCCAGTACATTGTAAGATTGGTTAGATCCAAAGCCTAAGTTTGAAAACTAAAAGTGTTGTTCCAGCCAACATTTACAGATGAGGCCCTTCTACAAATGTTGGGCCCCATATTGTAAAAGTGGGACCCACATTGACTCTGCAACTTCTGATTAATGACATCGGAAGAGATTACAGCTTCTAATGTTCTAATGTTGAGGACGTCAGAAGTAAGGGAGTACTGAAAAGAGTGACTGTGATTGTTTTCCCAGTTGTCTTTGCCAGTATATCCATGGGTTCTACTGGTTCAAGTCAAGCTAATTTGTCTGTGGAAGAAGCACACCTAGCTGGGGCTCATAGACAATCGTATGTATAAAGCTGGAAACAGCTAGCTTAGGAACCGACCCAAACTTTCTCTCTCCTGATGTATTTGTTGACTTGATCAAATTGCGACTTTACCTGAAGCCATGGCACATGATTTATGCCACAGTGTTTCCCCTTACACCGAAGGAGACCTAAACCCCTACAACAACATAAGGCTCATGAAGTAAAAAGCAGAAGCTTATTACTTTCTTTCGTACATTGTAGGCTACTTGATGGTGGGCCATTTTCTCCATGGCTACTAATGATTAGACCTTCTCCATAATGCAATATCTGATGGCATCTTATAAAGCTTACTTACTTACTAAGTATATTAATGTTAACCGAGGGCTGCCCGTACTTACGACTGATGATTGCTATCCATCACCGTCATCTTTCCTCTTTTAAATGTTTATAATAAAACAACAAGTTTGGTTTGCACCCTTGTCTGTTTGTGCACATGACCATGCAGCACCCTATGATCATTTTTATTAAATAAAAGCGATATTAGGTGACCAATGGTTTTATAACAACCTGTACAGGAGTTAATGTGTTCATAGGTTGTTTTGACGTCAGTCATGGTGGAGTGAGCCGCTTCCTTTAAAGGGTCAATGGGCCCTAAGGGTATTGCTCAAATTGAACATATTTTGTACATCCATTTGGGGTATATCAAAGCTCTACATACCAGTAAGTAACTATTGTTTTTACAGATACAAATTGTATTGAGTTGGCCCTAATGAAACGGCGAAGGCCCACACGTGAATCTGTTAGCAGGATAGATGGTTTTATGCAAAAATAAAACTATTTTCCTACAAGAAAAACTGAAATTCATTGGTTCTCATCTCTTTTTTAAATGTATTTTTTTTTTATCTGTCAACTGAATAACTGATGGCCAAGCAGGACAGATATACATATGCATATTTTAAAATCATTTTACTGCCGGGCAATTTCAACACTGCAAGGCAGTGGCCAATAAGATCGCGTTGTCTACAATTCTAAGTTTTCCCAACTGATCCGAACTTCAATGCAACGCTAATCCCTCCCAGGCTGCAGCTTCATATTAATGAGGAGATCCAGAGAAGGAAATCCACTTTATCAGTTACTTCCTGCAGCGAGAGAGAATAAGCATATTAGCAAAATTAATCCTTTAACCTGGTTGAAGAAACAGATGGGCGGAGTCTCTGAGGAAGTAAATCGGGCTCATATCAGTGTTGGAAAAGCAAAAGTACATCAGAGTGATGATAAACCAAGAAGTTCTCACTTTCACTCGGTATGCAAAACAGCTAAAAGCTCTTAACAAATCTCACTTCAGAGGAAGTTCCCGTTCCTCTCCTGCCACATCCCCTCTTCCATGTCATGTATATCGCTCCAAATCCAAAGTCCCATTGTGCGCCCTCTAAACCTCGGCTTTTCTGTACGGGGGACGTGCCGACTTTGAAGCTGACACTCGAACGAGACAAAAAGAGCTTTCTGAAGAAATTACGGCTGTTTATAAGGAGTGTGACGTGAGGAGCTGACGGCTCTGCCTTTAGGTTGATTTGCTGGAGTGTCAGAGAAGAGTGGGTTGAATCAGGAATTGTCAGAAATCAATTCTGTGGGTTTCTCCCAGAGGAGCGCTCCAGTCATCGTCAACAATAGGCAAGATGAAAAAAACCAAATCTCCCGGAAAGCATGTAATAATCCCCGATATAATGGCCTTGCCATATAGCGTAATTCAATCCGAGTTGGAAAACGGCGACTGTTGATCAGAGTTAAATTGAATCCTTCTGGACATACGCTTCAGCAGGATTCAGGAGGCTCTTCCCCACCTACCAGGTCCCTTCTCGTCGACCCCACTCCGACTCGTCAGTCGGCTCCAAGGAGCCATTAGAAACCACATCAGCATGAACAGCTGATGGATCACACAGTCTGTTTCATCTACCCCCCCCCCCCCCCCCCCCCCCCCCCCCCCCCCCCCCCCCCCCCTCCCCCCCCTCCCCCCACCCCACCCCCCCACACCCCCCACCCCTCCCCCCCACCCTTCCC
>CAEGAE010054495.1:0-22387 GCA_903067095.1 Girardinus metallicus
CCTCATTCTTTGGGCACACAATGTTGCTAGATCCAATAGGAGGCTTGTACCAATTTGCTTAGTTAAATCCAGGTGGCGACTTTTATTTTGGCCAGGCAGTGTATGTTCAATGGAAATGCAGTTAGTGTACAATTCCCACTGTAACGCCACAACCAAAGGCTGGTCTGGTGACCACAATGGAAGATGCATAATGCTCTCTCTGATGTCTGCAACATGTTTGGCCGCCATCATTTCTGCTCGAAGTGAATCTGAAGCTCCCTGGCTCATGCAAGATGTTGACGCCTGTTCCTGATGAGGTGGTTAGGAACCCTTTCGGGTCATTTAGCACACAGACCATGCTGATGTAAACAGTTTTTGAATGGTACATCTTTACATGTGCCGGGGGTTGAGTGGCAATCACCATCCAGTTCCACAGGGCATCGTTCACTATGGTCATCACTCAGATGTGGCCAAATGATGTCCACTTGTGTGCCTTTCTGTGACTCTTTCAGCCTCTGTATCCTTGTTGAAACCTGCTGAGGGCTCCATCTAAGAACATCCTGTTTGAAGCCTCATAATAGAAATTTATTGATCAGTTACCAGTTTAAATACCAATTCTAACTGAAGCAGGAGGTTTATTGCGGGTTTCAGCAAGTGAAATGTATGACTTCAGACCTTAAATTACCAAAAAATAACAAATCTAGGAAATAATGGGGGGATGAGTCTGCATTACAAGCAGAGCAAAAACTGTGAAATTTCTGGGGTGTGTTTGTGGCTCTTGGCAGCAGCTTTGTGCTTCTCGCACTGCATATGGCTCTCTACAGCCTTACCCACAGCAGTGCCAAGCTATTCTGCACAGAATGAATGTAGCATCTTATGGGTTTGCAAAAGAAGTGAGTCAACGGCAAAGACATACATTGTCAAGCCAACTGGCGATAAATTTGTAAAGTCACAGCTAGCAAGGGTATACTAGTTAGTTCGCCTCAAAAGTCTCCACAGAGAGCAAGAAAGAAGTCTGCGCACAACTCACGCTTTTGCCTGACAGAAAATTACAAATATAAGAATATATGGGATTAAACAGCCTTGCCACGCTAAAATTTAAGACATTTTAAGGTTTTAATTTTAGACGTTAAAGTATGCTCTGACACCTTATATTGGTCAATCCAGGAATCAAACACCTGTTGTAAATGTTGCCAGGAAGCTTCTTGGGCAAGAATACTGACAACATTCAAAGGTGTAGAGGAGGAAATATTAAGTTCACCTGTAAAGGTTATAGTGCATTTTATGTTCATCCTGGAATTTCACTCAAAAGCCAAATATCCCTGACATTTGTTTAGAATATATATTACTGCTGCTAAAATATTATCACATGTGTCAAAATAACTTATGATGGCTAAACCAAGATTATGTCGTTAATTTTGACAGACTTTGGGGAAAAAAAAAAAAAAAAAAAAAACATCCTGCAAATTAAGTCCATCTTTATTGGGATGGCAAAAAAGACGGAAAGGCACCATGACATGGCAAAATACTTCTGCTTCAAATCGAATTCAATGGTTCTCTTCAATTCTGTGCAAATGTTGCCTGCCTTCCTATTCATGGCAAAAAAAAAAACAAAAAAAAAAAAACAGCAATCATCACTCTATGCCCTCAGGGCAGAAGTGTGTAATGAGAACAGATCTAAAGCAATAACACAAAATCTGTGGCTGCACACAGAGATTCTGCATGGAGGTATTCAGTGGCATCTTTCAGTATGTTTGTATTCATTTTCCATTTCTCTCTTTGGCTAATGAGGCCATGCAATGTGGGGAGCTTAAGGAGTAAGAAACCAGTCTGTCTTCAAAAGGGACCAGCAAAATAAATTTAAAATTCACCCGCAGAAGAAACCAGATATTAATGGCCCACTGTCATCATTTGTCAGTTTTTGGAAATAATGACGAAGGCTGAGGTCAAACGAACTCGACTCATCATTCACCTGGGTAAGATTTTTCTTTTTGCTTCTGTTTACTCATTGCACTTCAGCAATAAACATTCAAGTTTCTTCTTTTTAATGTGCCAGGTAAGTAAAGCTTTAGAAAGGGGAATAAAACGCAAAAGGAAAAGATAGAAAAGACGACTTTTGCAGCACTGTAATTACATTCCAAACGAAATGAAATTTACAGCCTCCAACAGAGATAAATGACACATTATGCAAAAATAAAAAGCACGAATGAAGTTCAGTAATCAGCAGATCTTTCACCGTGCATGAGGAAACGTGCTGGCAGATCGAGGCTGTTGTGTGATCTTAGCCAGTGTCCTGGATCACAGTAGTTACAGCTGTGCAGCTAGTTTTAGCAGCAGATCGTGTCCTGTGTCGCAGCAGCTTAAATTTTAGCCCGAGGCGCTGCTGTTTCACTGGTTTTCTGTCCTACCAGCTGGCTGACTGAGTTCTGGATCTGAATCACCACAAAGAGGAAAGACACACACACGACTGCAAATATTCATGCTCCAACAGGTGAGAAACTCATTGTGTTAAAATGGAAGGAAAACTGTCTCCATTTTGGGGTTTGGGGGGGGGTTTGTGGTACAAACCAGCAGGTGACAGTCTGACACTCCAAGCAAAGACTGGGATAAACTGACGCCTGTAAACTGAAAACAACAGAGCTCAGCAGAAGAGAGGAACAACAAACAAGTCAACACCCTGCTGACAAGAGGAAACAATGTTTGTGTGTGCTGCAAGTTGAGGGTGACAAAACAACCTAAACTGTTTGTGCGTGCTTTAAGTGAAGATAAACAAGTTTACATCCCAAATAAACTCACAAAGTAGTGGAACTGAAAGGAGAATGTTTATTGAAGCTTTTTAAAACTATATTTAGCTAGGGTCTGATTTAGGCAGAAGTAGTTTCCAGATTTGGAGGTCTCTGCAAGCCAGCGACTTTCTCAAATAGAAAGTAGATTTTTATTAGCTGAATATAATCCTCACGTATATAAAAACATATGAAGGATACCTACTTCTACTTTTTAATACTTCTCTATGTGAAACTTTCCAAACAAACCAAACTTACCTCCCTGAAAAATCCAATTATCAGTGCAGTGAAAACAGCCACTGTGGTAGAAAAGTTAACAGTCGCCACAATAGAAATTTCAGCCCCATAAACACAAACTGAATTTGTGTATTTTTACATCACTGTGTGTCTTTTAGCTTTCTGAAAGTAGTTCACAGAACAACTGACCAAGCCTATCTTAGCAGGTCACATAAGGCCAATCGAGCTGTTTGGGCTAATCTTTTTGGGGAATTGTGATTTTTTTCTTCTGATGTTTTTATTTTCATCTGAAGGTTTTATTAGGTATGTTGTCCTTTTGGCACGTCATTTCATAGCCATGAAAGCTCGCACCGACTTTATTTTCTTCATATACCAGTTTATTTGCTGTATGGATCTGCCACAAAAGTTGTGGCATCCTGAGATTTTTGCTTCCTAAAGTTTCCAGAACCTGAACCTGACATGTTAGATTTTCCAGTTTCAGGTTGACTTAAGATACACGAGATTCATTTCTCACTGAGCCGATCCTCCTCACACCGTAGATGTGAGTCGATGGAAAGCACAACAGACTTTCTGACTGGTTTTAAAATATTTTCAAGACACTTTTTATTGCTTCAGTCTCCTTCTTTTATGTATTTTCCATGCGCCATCATTGTGTTTTCTAATTTCTGCCAGTAAGATATGAAACTACTCAATGGCACTTAATTATTCAATATCCACAAAATCCACAGAAATGCAGAACAAGTAATTTGGAAATATCATTCTCTGAAAATGGGTGGGAAAAAAAAAACATTTGCAAAACTTTCTCATAAAACAGAAACTTCTTTTTTTTAACACTCTCAAAAACTTAATGCCCCCCTGCTAGTAAGCCTTTCCTAAAATCCAGGCCACCACTAACTCAACATTATGGCTTTAAAATGACTGAGAAGGAGAATTCTTTAAATATAATAGAGTCATTTTCATCTCTCCAAGCAAACAGAGTTATGTCAACCTGGGCTAAAATATCAAGGTGACTTTCGGCAGCGTGGAGTTGGTGTGGAGTAGCTGATCAACGGCCAGGTTCCAGTATGTGTATCATTTTATGTAGGAAGCGGCAGACAGCTCCATCAGGCACCAAATAGTCCACTGTTCAGTTTAAAGGATAATGTGACTAAAACAGGTGGAAATGTTAAATCGTGAAATAAGACTAAAGCTGACAGATCAGAATCAGAAGAAACCTACTGTGTGTAGTGTAGCTGATTTCCAAACAACATATGATGCAAAATTACCACATCATCAAATCTGAACAGGGCTGCAGCTGAATGCATGTATAGCTCCTGTACTTTGGTCAAATTAGGTTGATGAGTGAGTCAACTTGTGGCATTTTCTTGTTTGTTTGGAGTATTTTCACACAAGCGAACCAAAACCTGTCACTACAAATCAAATGAGAACATCAAGTATGTTTACTTCCATGTTGACATCTAATACGTTTAGATTATGTTAATTTTTGTGTGAATGTCATAGAAAAATCATACTTACTTATTTATTAAGAAAAACTGTCTTAAAAATTTTTGAAAATTGTCTTAAGTATTGAGTTTCCTTCTCAGTCTTGCAATTTTTTTGAATATTAAAAACCCTAGTTATGTTACAACTCCTATTTCAGTCAATCGCAGAAAAAGAAACTGTTTCAAGCAGATAAGTTTAGTTTTTTTTTACCTTCCTAGACGGCACGCGTCGACGACGACGCAGCCAAATTTGCAGTGCTGTGATTACCGTGGTTGTGATATCTGCAAAATTCCAACGGTTTCTGAAAGGGGAGACGTTGCGCTTTCCAGCCAGCATCGGGTTATTATAGTAATTTCACCCCCACCGTAGCAGGGAGTGAAATTAATCTGAGGGGCGCCCATAACAACTGCACTTGTTATGGATAAATGGGCAAAATATATTTACTCAGAGGACATTTAAAGACCTGTGCACGACTGAATCTTAAGACTCAAAGTAAAAATTTTTTGAGTCTTAAGTTATGAAACTTAAGACTAAAAGGGTTAACTCATCTGTTGGAGATGAGTTGTGAAACACCAGGACTGACATAAACTTCAGGCATTCAATTTTACTCTGAATCTCAAACTTCTCAGTATAATTTTCAATGCACATGAAGTCTTTGACTGAAAGCCAATGGCAGCCTCCTCCTCTTCACTAACAGGGTAAAAAATGCAGCGGGTCTCCCACACTGAGGTACCGTTTTAAAATAGCTCATCATGTTGAAGCCTCCAGTTGGAGATGTAGTGGCAGGTCAGAGAATCTGGATGAAAATCTGGCTAATTAGAAATGGCAGTTTCCAAAGATCCTCATATACTGTAAATACAGCTGCAGACCTTCATGCAATAGTCAACCTGTCTCTGCACTCCTTCCCCATATTCAAGCGGTTTTGGAGGCTTGCCCTCTCTCGTTACATTAAAATATATTAATTCCTGTCAAAAGTGGCTATTATGTTGTTAAATTATTTCTCTTAGATACTTTTATGATCTGCCTAAGAGATTATATTTAAAACAAGGACAGTATTTTACGCATCGACCCCAACTATGCCGTCAAAGGGACCATTTTTAAAAAGATTGGAAAGTTTATGTCGTTCTGTCTGCTGGCCAGACAACTCCAGACATCTTTATGTCCCAATAAATCTGATGGCTGAGGACTACATATTTCTCCAAAACTCCTATGGTTCATCAGTGACTCCTGCTAGACATATTTCTGCTTTTCCAACTTCAAAATATGGCACTGTAAAAAAGTATTAGTGCTTTTACAGATTTTGTCTGTTTTTGCTTTTAGTTGACCGACGTGACCAAGATCGTATAAACTCTACAACTGGTTATATAGCTAAGACTAAATATAAAATGTAGTTTTCTAATGTTGGATTTATTTAACAATCTGATAAAAAAAAGAAAAACAGTAATAGCAATGCTTTAGAGGTCTTTTGTGTCCGAAGGGAGTTGTTTGTGGATAATTGCTCTCACTGTGTATCAACTGGAATCCCAAGCGCTAAAAATATTTGGGGGGGTTTAACCCCGACTGTTATACATGAATCTTTTTTTTTTTTTTTTTCAAAAGTTCATTTTTTTTTTTGTAGATCTGTGAATGATGTGCTGATGCGAGATGTTTTAGCCTACTTCATGTTGTAAAACGGGTACTTAAATGTACGGGTCAGGCCTTGGTGTTAAGAAGGTTAATCACAGGTTACTCATGGTTTATGAAGGGGAATATTATTTAATAATTTTTTTACAGAAATTCAGAATGGCTTGGATAGCATTATTATAAAATTAATCTCATTTCAAAAATACTTTATTACTTAAGTCATCTGTAATGTTAAAATTAGTTTAATGATCTCAAACATGCAAATGTGACAACAACAAAAAAATACTCGGTCAGCTAATAATTTGATTTTAAAATGACAACCATAAAAAACCTAAAGCACTAGGAACAAATCAGATTAATTAGCTGTCAGGGGTTCTCTTGTCAAATGGAGGGAAAAAGCTTGATAAACAATACAGAACAGCAGCGCTATGACACAGAAATACGTCTTGGTTGCCTCACGCTTATGGAAATTAGCATAACTTGCTGAAAAGTTTCTGAAAATGTAAACACGCATTCACTACTTTAAGAATTTATAGCATCAAAACAATAATGTTTGTTTAAGCTTCTCATCTTTCCGGAAAGTTTAGTTCTAAAGGAAGTTTTTACAAGTTGTGCCAAAACGTTGAAGCACTCAACAGGCTTGTGTGAAAGCTCCATGTTGTGAATAATATTTTGAATTTTTTATTTTTTTTTAGTTTATGCTTTGTGGGCGGTTGAAAAATGTTTTCTAAGAACGATCAGGTACAAGAGGCACAAAAGCAGATGAAAGCAGTTTAATGATTTCTTTAGACAGATGCTAAAGTCAGAATTTTAGCTAGAAAAATACAAAAAAAAAAAAAAAAAAGAAAGCAAAGGGTCACTAAAGACACGAAAGCAGTTTTCAGCGTTGGCAGAAGAACATTTCAGAGAACTAGTAAATGGAAATGAGAAAAAGAACAATTTCTCCTAATTGGAATTCAAGTACACTCATTTTTAGAAGCTTTTAATTTTCACATCAAGCCACAAATTATTCTTCAACAGGGCAGCGATATAATAACCCTTTCAAGCCATTAAACAATTGTGTAACTAAAACTGCAAAAGCAGTCTATTCCATTACCTTGACAGTTCTCTTTGATCATGTATATCACTATTATGGTCTGACTTTAATTCCCACCTCTTAATGTGGGAGTCCAATTACCTTGTCATCATCTGTTTGATGGGTTCAATCCTGCAGACGTTTAATGACGACATATAGGAGGGCTACTTTTGATTCCAGCTGTGCCAATATTACCACCGAGCTGCTATGACCTCCCACTGTGTCCCCTCACCTATTCATCTGTGGATTTCAAACAATAACATCACCTGGGGAATGTATGAGATCCACTGGGAGCCTGACACCCACAGTCAGCTATAACAACTATAATCTAGACTTTGATGAACTGACTTTTATGGCATAATTTTTTAGTACCTTTTGCTCATTAATAAATTACATCTACAGATATAACCTTAATAATAGATGCTGAAATCAACCATATAAGTTACGGAGAGTGATAAATTAGTGAGTTTTGCTTGTGTATTTTCATCTTTATCTCCTATGGTCCACTTATCATTGGACCCAACTGCAGTCTTCTCACACATGAACTGTTGATTCATAGATTCATAAGTGTCACTCCATTTGAATGATATGCGACTTAAAAGAAATAAAAGGTTTGTTGTAACATGATTGCAAATAGGAGTGCGTGATACATACGGTAGAAACCACAGAAATTTGGCCTACGATAGAGATCTGCAGTAATGCTTGTTGATAATGTAACTGTCCAGCATCAAAACAGAGCGAGCAGGAAGCAGCATGGCTGAGAGCGTAAAAAACATAAATTTTCTGGACCGGGTTCAGGTTTAACCTCCCACGGTCTTAGTGCGACGCTCAGGAGGAGCGCAGCACATGTCACAGTCAGACATCGGGGAATCGAGGAGTAAAAGCGTTCGCCGATGAATGAGGCCAATAAATTCTGTCTCTTAACCCTCCGCGGTCTTAGCACAGCTCAGGAGGATTGAGGCAGGTGTCACGGTCTGACAGTCTTTCCAAAACCACATAAAAATAACAAACAAACATGTAAATATGCGCAGTGCGACCCCACCAGACTGCACACAGAGTAAAAAGCTCGTGAGGTTTAAATGATCCCGACACACAACAGCTATACATGAAAAACGGGAGCGTCATCTTAAATAACAAAGGAAGACTATTACTTTAAACACAAGATGTATTGTTTTCCCAAAAATGTTAGTTCAACTCAGAAGATGTTAAATGCATATGGGGTCATAATTGGCAAAACAGAAAAGGAATAAATGGGTCTTATGTCAGAGATCATAAAAATTGGGCACACCGAAGCTGAAGGACGAAGCAGTCATGTTGTTTTATCGTGGATTTTATTTTATGTGTCTTGAAAAATTTTATGTATCAGTGAAAAAATGTGCCAACATCCATTAATACTTTTAATAAATGAAAATAATACCCACATTCTCCAAACAGTGTCTATTCAGATTTACTTCAATAATTAACTGTAGTAACATTCTCAGTGTCTGAGCCAAATGACTGCAGGTGTTGATCGCTTCCTGAAATTAAGATAACAATGGTAGGAAAAAAGGACATCTAAAGTAATTAAATTATTTTAGTAGGTGCATTTTTTTAAAAAGAAGAAGTGTACTTGATGCTGGGGGTTTTTTTTACAAGTTGTTTAAATAGAGCAGCATGTAATCTACAAAAACAAAAACATTTAGTAGAGCTGAAAGTATTTCACTGTAGCAGAATTAGTACAACTGTGTCCACAAATTTAAAATGCCTTCACTAATTGTGTTGCTTCTCTGCATCACAGTATCCTACAGTGGGCACAGCAGCTTCCAGATGGTTATTTTACTACTTGAAGTCTGAGTTTATCACATACTTATGCTTACTTATAAATCAAACAGAGGATAGCATGATCAAAATGAATAAAGGTTGGGTGAACAATGGGAAGAGGATAAAAAGAAATTGATGAAAGGAACTCAAATTTGTCCCCAAGAGTAAAGGATTTGATAAAAAGACTACTTAAGTGAAAAGTAATACCTCATATTTTCAAGATAAAACCAACCTATGTAACTGAGTAAATGTAACTAATTACTAACCTCCTCTGCTGGTCAGAGACAGATGAGTAAGTACTCCAATAAGACAACCATAAATCCAAGGGTAATAGTTAAATAAGAGGTAAATGTGAAAAATGCTGTTCCGCTTCAGCCCACCACCAGCATGTGGAGCAAAGGACCTTAATCAAAATTAACTTCAATAATAAAAGCGAGACGCATTATCGACTGAAGTCAAATGAATTATTATGCACTTCAGAGCTGCCATAATCTTATGGCGTTACACTTGAATATTAATACCACCTAATGGCTCATCCTATCAGAGAGATGTGTGCATAAAACAGAATCCAGATATATGGTATTAATATGGTGCTAATGCACAAGCACATTTATTTCAGACTAAAGCAGGCTGCCTGCCTCATGGCACATATATTCTGTGAACCTTTGTGTTATTAAGTTTTTGGTGTCAGCTCATTTCCACCTCGCCTCTCTGCCTCTCCAGGAAATATTCGGTGCCACCTTTAATCTCCACTTCCTGTCACTCACAGGAAGCTTATTTATCCAGAGGCAGAATAGGAAGTCTGTGTTTATTATGAAGTTTTGGCATCAGAGACAAAACAAAATTGTTAAAAAGAAACGAGAAAACAAGCAATGCAACCCTCCTACAGATATAAATATCTTAGACATAGCAAGGTGCAGTCATTTCTCCTGTAAAAAGCAGGCAAAACAAAAAAGGCAGCACACTCAGCCGGCAATAACCATTAACACAGAGCGCTGAATTAGACATGGTGAGGAGAGGTGTCACCGGGCATCACAGCGAGCCACACAGGGATGACAGTGGCAAGATAAAAATGTCATCTACTACCCTATCTCCAAAAATAATGCTGTAAACATTCACTGGCCCACAGAGACATCTAATCTCAACACAGAAAGCTGCAGCACAGCTCACACCTGAGCAGATCCCATGTCCTTGGCTGCACTCTGCAAGACACACTGTCTCACTTCAGCATTCATCAAGTCCAAGCAAGCATGCAGTCAGGCAAACCAAGCATGCATTAACAGAGCGGGGAGCCAGAGACACCCAGAATTATGTTCACATTCTCAGCTGTGCAAAAAAACCCAAAAAAAAAAACATGCACAGATAGCTGAGCAGACTCCAATCTGCATGTTCACACCTTCCACTAAAAAAGAGCGGACAGGCGGAGTCTAACAAAAACGTCCAAAGCCCTAGAGTTCTTTCACTCCATGTCACAACACAACCACAAATGTCAACGTATTTTACTGGGATTTCTCATAATAGACCAATATAAAGCAGTACTTAGCTACTGACGCATATTTGTATTCAGGGTCTTCTTTGCAGATACCCCTAAATATAACTGAGTGCACTTCAATGTCTCCAGAAAACATGAAGCTATCAAGTCCACCTGTGAGTAATTTAATCTCAATATATCAACAGGTTTCTGTATTTGGTCATAAACACCAAGGAAAACAAACACCAGGCAAGTCAAAGATAAAGTTGCATAAAGTGAAAAAGAAGAAGAGTTGGATTCTAACGAAGATGGGCAAAAAGAACACCATTTCTAAAGAAAAGAACCATGCAGGTTGAATGCTTATGACATTATGACTCAGTGAGAATCACACTGAAAAACAGATTTTCTGCACTTCAGTCTGAGCCTCTGAGTGAAACCTCACCTTCAAACATCAACAATGAGGCAAAGCCAACACATCCACCCCTCAAAGCTCCAAAGGACAAAGCGACTACCAGGAAAACAAAAGGTATGCCAAAAGTGCTTGTTGTTGGAGATGAGGCGGTAAATGGAATCAGTCACGTTTGCAATCCCAAGAAAACGAGAGTGATTTCTTTTCCTGGTGACACTGTGTCTGATTAAACTCGCAATGTGCTCTCTCTAACCACTCATCAGCCAAATATTGAGACTTTAGTTGTGCATGTTGGAGCCAACAATCTGGCAAAGCAAAAATCTGAGATTTTGGAAAAAGGACTTTAATATTCTTCTGAACACTATGGGAAAATTAAAAATGAAGTTATTTCTCAGTGGTCCAATTCCATCACCTCAATAGGGAGACGAAAAACACTCCAGGCTGGACATGATAAACAAATGGCTGATTCGTTTATCAGCCAAGGTCACTAAGCTCTGCCAGCTCAGTGACCTTCATCGATAACCTCTGGATCTATTGGCAGCGCTTTCACCTTTTTGGAAGAGATGGACACAATCTTAATAAACATTGGATAAAGCTACTCGCTGCAAACCTTTTTCATTTTATCAACAAGGACAACAATGTGATCATCGCTTCAGAAGAACAGGCTCAACGATGTCTGATTAGGATGGAACCCTCCGCTTATCAAGAACCAAATATTCCAAAACAAACTTTTATAATATCGTCTGCAGACGGAGCGACTCGCTGAAGAACTTTTGGCCACCAACTCACTTAAACTAGCTCTTTTAAATACCGGATCGCTCTGTGCTAACGCTCTATTCATGATTTCATCACTGAGCATAATATTGATGTTATTTTTCTAACAGAAGCATGGTTGAATGACAATAATGAACCAGCCGTACTAATTGAATCTGCGCCTCCTAACTACAATTTTTTAAGTGAGAATAGAAAACATAAAAAAGGAGGAGGCGTGGCTTCAATATTTAAGAATATTATAAATTGTAGCAAAATCTCTTTGGGTCATTTCACTTTTAAGTATCTTGGAATTGAGGTAAAAGGCCACAAACGAACTTTGACACTAACTTTATACAAAACTCCAACATACGTGGAAAATTTCTTTACTGACTTGAATGAGCTTCTATCTCTCATATGCATTGATTATGATTGTTTAATAATTGTCGGTGATTTCAACATTCATGTTGACAACCTGAAGACAGAGGGACAAAAAGCTCTTCAATATATTAGAGAGTTTTCGTCTAACACAACATGTCAAACAAGCAACATACACTCGAAGTCACACACTGGATCTGGTTATCAGTAAGGATGTGAATATTTCCAATGTCTCTGTAACTGATGTCGCCCTGTCAGATCACTGCAACTATTAGCTTAGGAAGTTCTTTATCTGTTAACCCACTTAAGACAAACAGCAACTATCACAAAACGTTCTTTCACAGAAAACACAGCAGAAACATTTCATCAAATCTACTCTTCCTCCTCGTCCTTAAGCTGTAATGATGGTAGATGATTTTCAGTCAAAAGTTTCAGATATCATTGATCACATTGCCCCCATTAAAGTGAAGGTTGTGTCTGGTAGGAAGAAATCTCCATGGAGAAATGCACAAACAGTTCAATCTGCAAAACAACTCTGCTATAGGGTTGGACGAAAATGGCGTAAAACTCAACTTCACGTTTATTATGACATCTATAAAGAAAGTCTATGTAACTATCACTCGACACTAAAACATAAAAGGGAAGCTTTCTTTGCAGATGTCATAAACAAAAACATTAATAAAGCTGGAGCTTTATTTGCAACAGTTGACAGACTCACAAACCCTCCTGTGATGTTAACCACCTGAACTTCATTCTAATGCTGCCTGCAACAAATTTTCCAGCTTCTTTTCAGAAAAAAATAAAAAAAAATCAGAGGATTAATCAACACATCCACCCCAAAGCCAGTACCAGTGCTGCGCCTAAACAAAACAAATACAGAAAAAATGGCCCAATTTCAACTACTTAATTATAAAACCCTAGAAGAAGTTCCTGCTGTCTGGATTGTCCTACCTACACATTTCTTTAAGAAAGTCCTGCTTGTCATTGCTAAAGATCTGATCCGGTCATTGAAAAAGCTGTGTTTAAACAATAAGGACAGGCAAAGTATTCACCTCAAGTCATACACTGAGGGCTGCCTGTCCTTACAAATGACAACTGCTGTCCAGAGCTGTCTTCTTTTCTTGTCAAAAGTTTAACAATAAACGAGAAGCTTGGTTTGCATCCTTGTCCGTTTGTGAAACCAATCATGAAGCACCCTATGACTTTTATGAAATTATCTAAATAAAAGCAGTATAAGACTGTTTTTTGAAAAGCTTAACTAGAGTTGATGTGTGCCTATGTTGTTTTGACATCTGACCCTCTCCTCTCAAATGTATTCTAAAAATGTATAGGTAAATACAATTCCTAACACCCCGATATGATAAAAACCTATATCTACTGTAAACTTTGTGAAAAATCAGATGATGTAAAATCAAACAACTGTACCAATGCACCATCTGCTCTATTACAAAATAAACACCAAAACAGAAACCCCACTGAGAGCCCTGAACAAAAGCTGCAGTCTGACACTTGAGAAAAATGATATCCATAACATGTTTTGGTATAACAATATGCAGTTTTTTATTCTCAAAGAATGTGTACAAAACAATATACATTATGTAATTGTATTAGATTAAATTTTTGCGCAACTGAGACAAATGAGGTGGAAAACTATTACCAGCATCAATAGTAATAGTTATTATTTCAACAATATCTAGCTGCCTCTCTGTTTATATTGTTGACACCTTGTCTTGTGGAATGTTTATTGTTAAATACAATAGTTATATTGACATGGCGTTTATGGCACATGGCTACATCCTGAACTCTTGTCCTGCTGCATGACTGAGATGTCAATCTTGAACTGCCAAGCTGGGATGAAGACAGATTTGTCTGATTGGTCATGGCAGACAGATATATTTAAAGTTTCATAGAAAAATGTGACATTAAGCAATTCTATACAAACTTCCAGTCGAACAATAATTTTAGGTGTTCGCTCTCTCTAAAATTGCAATGACTATGGAGATTGTGGGTAGACAAGTGAAAGGGTGAACCTGTAAGACTCAGAGGTCATGAAGGAGGATTAAGTACAACCAAAACATACACAAGAGTCTAGCACTAGTGGGAAAAAAGGCTTGGGGCTTTTTACCAATGACAAAAGAGAAATAATACAACGATTAAAATCTGATGCCACTCTATTTTTTTTTACATTTTGTGAAGAAGAAAGTTGTGCTCTGTATCTTGAAAATATTACAAATGTTGCAGTTTTGGTCCCCAAATGAATTGTGTCTCCTGGACTAGAAGGTGTAAAAACACTGCAAAACATTCCTCGAACAGTATAATGGAAGGTGGTAAAATTGTTTTCAATATTGACACAATTATTGGATCAAATCTTAGATTAGTAACATGAAAACAATAACTTTCATCAGCTATATTTTGGACCCTTATTTTTTTAAATTTGTTTAAAGATAGATACAAAAATATGATGAACTATGTTCCATTCAAACTGATCTAAAACATTTACATGTGGCAAAAAGTAAAAAATAAGATTTATGTAAGGGAGTAAATAATTTCCCTGGCCCTTCATCACAAAGATCAAGGTTAAAACAAGAATTTAGTTATACTTTTGTAGATGCATACCAACTATAAAAAATTAATCTCCTTTCAGTTTGTTTCATTAATAAAACCACCGTGAGCAGCTGCCAAAGAATATTCAGAACTTCAGCCTTGGAGTCTGAAAAGGTGACAGGAGAGGTGATGGGGTGAAGGGGATGTTGCAAGGAGTTAGAACAAGACTGGATTGAATACGTTGACATTGATCCTGGGTTAGCATTGGCATATGTAAGTGTTTCATCATTGGGGTGAAAACATCAGTTTACTTTGGTCTGCTTTTTTAGCAGTTTTTATGAGGGAATGCTAGTGGGAGTGAGTCACACAATTTCTGAAAGGCAGGCTGGAATTATAAGCCTCAACTAGCCTTCAATGCAGGAGTTTGGAGGCCACTTTGCTCAGCAGTCCGTCACAGATACACGCTCAGCAAGGTCCGACAGCCGCAACAGCCTTCTTCTTTTTCCTGAGGGGACAGGAACACAGTCAGCTCTTCGTCATGAGGTTGTTCTTCCTTCTGCTCCTTTCTTTGTTCCTGGTGTCCCATGGATCGACGGCTGTCATCACGGGGGTGAGTAGAAATAGGTAGATTCCTCAGAGGAAGCTGTAAAGTTGTGTCTGCTGTCTGTTTGTCTTTAAAATGGGAAGGAAACATGTTTATTTCTACTTATTGCATGGATTTGTTCATACAGTAGCAGAATGGAGATTTTTTTACAATAAAATACTCAAGTTGGAAAAACTACTGTATACTTTTGCATCATTTAATAGTGCTGAAAATGCATAGATAAAACATAAAATGGGGAATTTTCTTCTTTATTTTCAATGTTATTTTTCAACAAGACCATGATATATCGTGGCTTTTCTAAAATAATGGCCTAAGTATTTTTTTCCTAAAACTGAAATTTGCAAAACAACAACAAAAAATCACCAATTCTTTATCTCCAAAAGATAATTTAGATAAAAAAAATCACTTTTGGCAAAGAATTCAAATGTTACAAGCCATGCAAGTCATACAAATGGAACAGATACAGAGTGACATTTACCATCCATCACTGGGCGTCACTTAGCACACCTTAGGGTGGACATCAAGTGAAGTAAAGATGGTAGCACAAGTTTAGCTTTTAATTGTCTCCTCATTCTGTACCCTCCTTAAAAGGTAGTGTAACCAGTTTCATTTTGTTTGTGTGACTGTCGCCAGGCTTATGTCATTATGGTTATGTAAGCAGCAGCAGTCTGTGTGCAAGCAGATAAGAGATGGAGGAAAACACAGAATCCATAACACTTTTTTTCTTGCTCCCTGCCAAAGAACAACCTCCAAAAGTTGCACCAAAATGGGTATATCTTTGAGAAGTCTTTAAATATCAATATTTGGAAAAAGAAAAATTCAATGTCATATATGTATATTACTCTCTGAAATTAAGTTTAGAGAATGATCCATCTTTTTGTAATTTCATCCAAGACCAGTTGCCAGATATCAAATTTGGAGGAACAAAATTTTAGGGAGTTTTCTCCTTTAACATTCTCAAAACAAATAGAAAAATACTAATTTAGGAGACAACTGAAAGGTAAAATAAACTGTAAATCTAAATTATGCCATAAAAACACAAGCATTTTTTTATGTATTTTATTATTCATATCAAATCTGTTGAAAAAATCCACTGTAGAGATAATTTCCAGTCATAGCATGTAGTGACAGAACAGTTGTATCAGTCACCACAGCTCTCTGGTGAAGCCATTCAACATATAGCAGCAACTGTCTCCTAAAATCACAGTTGTCCTCCTCATCGCGTTCCTTCAACTCATCAGAAGTGGAGCTGTCACTCAGCTTGACATCCAATCACTCCACGAAAAAAAATGGACACCAATGTTTTAATAATCTGGGGGATTTCAAGATTTTGCCTTTTCTTGTTAATGTAGCTATTAAAGATTTTTATTAGTGAACTAGCTGATAAAATTGTCTTTGCAGAAATATTCATTAAAAATAACAACAATAAAAATATTGGCAGTTAGGGCTGCCAATACAGTTAGTAGAGTTCATCGATGAATTGAATTTTTGGTTTTTGAAGATTTAAATTTTGGAAAACTTGGATTTTTTTTCCCACTATTGCAGTCTTTGGATTTCCATAGTTAAAAGTGATGTCAGCACTCCTAAGGCAGCCATCTTGTTTGACAAATCTGTTTATGTATTATTCCGATGGTAAATTCAGGTCTACTCTCCAATGAAATATCAGGACCAGGCTAAAAATGTTATTTTTTTTGTGTCAATAACAAGAATAAACTCAGATTACAGGAATTCAGTCATATGACAGTAAAGTAATAATACAAGCATAAAGTCTTGATATTACTGTTTCTTGTCATTTTAAGACTGTCATCTGGTAAGTTGGCATCTTTATTCTGCTATTACAACTATATTCTCATAATTTAACAAGGAAAACAAAAGGAATTGCAGCCTGGCCCTGATTCTCCATTGTAAAACTCACAGAAGGGATGATAAAAGTCACTTTTTGAAAATATTTTCTGTCATATGTAGAAAAAAAAGCTTGAAAAAGAAAATTTTATTAAAATTGGATCTGGTGTGAAAAATCTGAGATTTTATTTCGAGCCCACTTGCCCAGCCCTATTGACAGCCCTACTTTGTGTACAATTTGCATGTGCATGTGTGCAGGCCTGTGAAAGGGACTCTCAGTGTGGAGGAGGGATGTGCTGTGCAGTCAGCTTATGGATCCACAGCCTGCGTGTGTGCATGCCCATGGGACAGGAAGGAGCCGACTGTCACCCTATGAGCCACAAGGTGAGAGACGTCAGAATGTCACATATCTGCAACAACGTGTTGTCATGGTGGTCCTGATGCAACTTTATTCTTGTATTATTTCGGCTTTATTCTTGTGCTACTTTGACTTTATTCTCAGAATATTACGAATTTATTCTCGTAATACTATGACTTCATTATTATAGTGCTTTGACTTTATTCTCATACGAGTTTATTCTCATATTGTGACTTCTTGTCATGTAATGACAGTTTTCTTTTTTTTTTCTTAGTATGGCCGTCATAGTTCATTAGTTTCCTGCTGTATTGTGTAAAACTCGTATCCATCCATAAGTATCCATGCCGAGTATGAAATACTATGAAATTTTGACATGAAAAATGTTAAGACACTTTGTACATCATCATATATCGCAAGTAAAATTAGTAATTTCTCAAACTAGAGCTGCATCTGCATCTCCCCTCATAGGTTCCGTTCTTTGGGAAAAGACTCCATCACGCCTGTCCCTGCCTGCCCAACCTGTCCTGTGTTGCCATTGGCCGAGGAAAAGCCAAATGCCTCCCATCTTATGAGTATCCAGAATATTTCTTCTGAGGATCAAAAGACTTTGTCTTTGGTACATCTTTACTGTAATGACTTTGTGTTGCCATGAAAACCACCTTCCACTGTTTTTCCATCCTTCCATTTTCTTCCGCTTATCTTGAAGAAAATGGAAGGGGGTAGCAGCTTTAGTAGGGAGGTCCAGACTTCCCTCTCCCCAGCCACTTTGGCCAGCTCCTCCAAGCCTTTTCCAGGCCAGCCATAAACATGGTCCCTCCAGCGTGTCCTGGGTCTTCCTCTAGGCCTCCTCCACTGTTTTTGTATTATACAAATAGAGGTGTTGATTCTTCAGAAAGTAACGGTACAGCTGTTATTTTCATTTTTTCATCTTTACTGCCTGATCTTTCTCTTTTTACCATTCTCTTAACATGTTTGTGGGTTTAATGTGACAAAAGGAGAAAAAAGTTCAACAGGTGTACCTTTACAAATGGATGTGCAAACAAGCTATCTTCATAAAACCAGAAGCTCTGAAGGACTTTCAGCAAACTTTTCTGCTCCCATTCATAAAGGCATGAACAGAAGACATTATTCTGCTGAAAATTACATGACACGCTAAGTAAATGAGCACCTCTCTGACCACACCGTGTATAAAGAAAAACCTTGTGGGCGTTTTAATTGCTATCTGAAGCTGAATAATGATCTGACCTTAAAAGCCTCTCGCTAGAAATGGTCATGTCGAAGTTATTCATTGATGCGTACTGCTCTGAGGCATTTTGTTTTTCAAGGTGAACATAAAAATTACATTTCTTTCAATTTCAGTTTGAAGTGATAACTCATTAAATCCAACACCATACAGACCCATTCGGTAGATTAGAATTGAAAAGTCCATTCATGTCAAGAACATTATCACAAAGCAAAACCCTATATAGATTAATTACACTGATTTTTGTTTGAAAGAATTTATCTCTTTAATTGAGATGATATTCTACTTATAGTTCATGGCAACATAACATTTACAATTAGAATATTACATCAGACCAATAAAAGAATACTTTGAAAACAAAAATGCAGCTTTAATGAAAAGTGTTTAACGGTTGTCAATTTTCAAAAACTGCTTTTAATATGACAAATAAGCTTCACTGAAATGCACATTGTAATTTAACTAAGATGACTGTGCTAAAAATAAAAATCTTCTGCAGCAACAACTGATGTGAAGTCTTATTGAAAATTTACTACGATTTTACTGAGCTACTTTGAAAATGCAAATGAGGAAAGGGAATTGGTAATGTGTTGTTTTTGTTGAACTCATCATCTTCGCTCCTAGGTCGTCAGTTTCCAACGCTCAGGGAATTGTGTAACATTTAATGAGAGCACCTGAGCATCAATTAGTGACGAAAAGGGGGTGTCCAATGTGTCAACATGTGACAAAGAGGGAACCTGACCAAGTGTCCATATATGATGAGTAGGCAATGAGAATGTGTTGCAATGTATCAAACACAGTTAAAGAAAATTTCTGAAGAAATTTAAACGGGGCCTGCCAAAGTGTGCCCATCGGTTGGAACCAGCGTTCTGATGCTAAAAATTAGCATCAATGCTAAGCTTAGCTAAAATGCAATCAGTAACGTGGCGAATCACAAGCATTTTAACTAATATGGACTTACTCCATTCAGTATATTAAAATTAGTATATAAGATAAAATTAGCCAAAATGTTAATTTTAGCCTAAATGCTGTCAGAAGCGTGTGGGGCATCACTAGCATGTTGTCTTACATTGACTTCCTCCATTCAGTGTGCTAAACAGCTAATACATAAAAAATAGCTAAAATGCTTATTTTAGGGAAATGCTGGTATTTTTTAAATGGGGGGCAGTGAAATGCTAATATTTTTCCTAATAATGCACTGCCTTGCGGAGCACTGTATTGGCATATATTTCTAAATGCCAGCTCACCATCCTCTGTAGTTACTGAGTGTTCCGCCATCTTTGTAGTTCTGACATTCCGCTATCACTGTAGTTCTAAAGCAGTGTTTCTCAACTTTTTTGGGGCCAGCGCCCCCCTATCCATTATCCAGGACCCTTACTGCCCCCCATCAAAGAATATGTAGGCTACTTTGCACATGGGAATTGCTATGGGAATTGCCCTCCCATAGCAATTCATAGGGAGGGCAGTGACAGACTTGCGTACCGCTGCGTGCACCCCCACAAAAGTGGTATCAAAACTTGCGGCTCGATCTCAAGAAGGTAGCTATTACTTTTACTGGGATTTGGAGTTACCATGGCAACATAAATCATAAAAATCAATGCCCCAAAATCCCATTGAAGTCAATGGAGCGAGGAAAAAAAAATCCTAAAATTACCCTATTTTCGAAGAATTTCTGTGTCGTCATGAATTCACGTAGAAATGCCATTCAAATTTCACTTTGTAGACACACCCGTGATCTCTTAAGAAGACAGCACGTCAATACGAATTACGGTTTTCCACAACTTCTCTCTAATCGCACCAAAGTTTTCCATTTTTCGTAAAATTAGAGTGTAACTGCTGCTCTGCTAGAGTGAGAGAAGGATAATATTAGCCTGTATTAGCTCTACCTCCCAGGTTTGTGCACTGCCTTGCACAGCAAGGCTGTGCATTAGCATTAGCCTTTTACCTAAAATAAGCTTCAAGCTATTTTTCTTACTTATTAGCTATGTTTAGTATACTGAATGGAGGAAGTGAATGTAAGACAACATGCTAGTGATATCTCACATGCTACTCATAGCACTTATGCTAACATTAGCATTATGGCTAATTTTAGCTTATGCATTAATTTTAACTGCATACTAAATGGTGCAAGTCCATGTTAGTGAACATTCTTGTGATTCTCCTCATGCTACTCTTTAATTTTTTAGCTAAGTTTAGGATTGATGCTTATTTTTAGCATCAGAACGCTGGGTCCAAACCGACGTGCACACTTTGGCAGGCCCCGGTTCAAATTCTTCAGGAATTTTCTAGTTTTATTATTAATATTACTATCATTATAGTTGATGTTTTCATTTTTATGGTTGTTTCTGTATTTATCATCAAAAACAATTTCCCAGAGAACAAAAAAGCAACGTGAATAAAAATAATTTATACAGCTGTCTAAGAAAAATGCAATGGACATTCAACTTAAAATCAGGAGGCCTACCAGCAGCCAATCAGAGTGGGAAAAAAATTCAGTTCTGTGCAATTTTCTGATACGTAAGTTGCTAAATCTTAAAAACTGTACAACAATGCCAGTTTAAACTTTGAACTATTTGCAAAAAACTGTGCTTTGCAACAGTAAAAAAAAAAAGGGGTAAAACTGCAACTATATCAATCATAACTCAGATGATTTATGCTGGTGGTGCAGATGTGCTGCCTTCAGGAGAAAGGGACGTATCATCCATAAAATTTCACTCCCATGGCATCACTGTGCAAACCAGTGCTCTAAGTGGAAAAACAAAAGTTCAAGTACGATACAGAATGGATGATGTTTTTCAATAGACCTGTCTATTGACTTATAAATTAATAGTTTTAATGTGCACAAATTACAAAGAACAAAGCTGGTTCTTAATCCAATCCTAATGCGTCAAATTTAAAGTGTTATGGAATCAGTCTCATGACATTAAGTCTGACATGAAAAATAATATTGAAGAAGTAAATATATCATAGAAAACATAATTAAAAACATAAATAAGTGACAAGTTTCTAACTGCTGTCGTCTGTAAGAAATATTTCTTCTTAGTACTAGATATAACCTCAACAAACTCATGGTACTTCAACAATATTATCTTATCTTTATCTGAAAACAGTGTCTGTTTGTTCTTGCCATGACAGTCCTCTGTATTAATTGTTGCTCAAAAGGCCTTGCCATACCAAACTACTTAGTTTAGTTTCTTAGTTTATTCTTGCATTTTGTTCTTCATTCATTTCCATTAAGTTTCCTTTGATTAGTTTTATCCTCTCTTGGTTTGTTGTGTATGGAAGCCCATTTCTGCCACTCTGTTAAAAAAAATTAAATAAATTATCTCATTATGATGAGATACTATCTCATTTTAATGAGATAGTGTCTCACTATTTAGTGCTGTTTTCAACAAGAGGCTAGTATTTTGCATAGAAATTAATAGATTGACCTTGACCTCAACATTGAAGGAAACTAAAATGTCTTAGTCTTTTTAAGTAAACCATAGAAACAAATTGTAACTCATTCATGCATTTTAGTTTTACAATCACAGTGTTTACAAAGGACATATTGACATAATATCTGACTTGTTAGATGTTTTGTGGACCTGGGTGATTTGGAGAAACTATTCCCCCAGCCCATCACTGATCATTTGACGGAGTCTTACATAAAGATTAGTAATTTCATACACATCATCTGTTATTACCCGTCTGTGCTCAGTCATGAGTTCAGTGCACCAGTGAAATACATCGACATCCTTGAAACGACATTCTTCTATACATATTTTCAGCTTTGTTAGATTAGCAGACTGTAAAAAATTTGAAACCCCATA
>CAEGAE010054497.1:0-28358 GCA_903067095.1 Girardinus metallicus
TATATATATGCACGTACGCACATATGCACTTACATACATACAAGATGACTTTTGGTTTAATTGGCTTTTCTTGTTGACCTTTGCCCCATGTCTTCTTCCCTCTCTTTTGCTTAAAGTACAAAAATATTTACCGCATGTGCAGTTACTTGGGCCATGGTGCGCTTAGAGCGGGAAAGAGGAGAAATGTGCAAAAAGATTTTATTTGCTTTAACCCAGTTTTCCCATGTCTCTGTCTCGCAGTGAGTTCGTGGAGGAGCAGAAAGCCAACATTTCTCTGAAGAATCTTTTCGATCAGGTGCGCCAGCTGAGTGAAATTACGGACTGTGCCTGTGGATACTTCCTGCAAGACTCGTTGGTGAGGAAACGGTCACCACATGCTAACATTGTGGGTGAGCCAGTATTTTAAATAGTGGTTCCCATTAAACTCCACTCCGCAGTGTTAAAAGTTGCCCTTGACAAGTCTGGCCATTCTGGTGTACGTGAAACATATGACCGGGTTCCGAGACATTTTTTCTGGCCGCGTCTTAAAAACGATGTTTAGTCTTGTGTTAAGATGTGTCATGTCTGTCAGCTCATTGCCACGCCCAATCAGGTTTTGAAACCATTCCCTATAAGATAAATTATTGCCGCATCTGAGCCATTTGAGAATTTGATAATAGATTGTGTGGGCACGTTACCTCGCTCAAAGGCTGGGTCATCATATCTGCTCACTGTGACATGTCAAACTACACGTTATCCAGTAGCTTACCTGTTACGTACGATAACTACTAGGTCAGTTATACATGCGCTCACTCAGTTCTTTTCAGTGTTTGGCATCCCTAAAGTAACACAGTCTGACCAAGGAAGAAATTTTTCATCACATTTTGTAAGGATTTGGTTTTCTCTGTGTTGATTTGAGTTTTTCTGTGCTTATTTTAGGTTTCTGTGTCTAGTGAGTCTCCGTGTTGTCCTGTCTACCCCTTGATTGTTCCCAGGTGTGTCTCATTCTGTGATTACCCTTTGTGTATTTAATGCCACCCGTGTTTCTGTGTTTTTGTTGGGTCCTTGTCAACAGTGTTGTTTCAGTCAATTCTGTCCTGTCGTACCGGTCTCTTTAATCTGTATTCCAGTTGCTACCAGTGTTGAGCCTTAGCCTTTCCGCTCAGCTGTGCTACCTATACTTTGGATTGTTTGTGCTGATTTACATTATTAAACCACTTCATTCATTTCAACCTGGATCCGCTGCTTTCTGCCTCACCACCAGCAGACTCTCCACCCCTTGCTGCCGCAGTGGACTTCATGCCTCCTGCCGCTGCTGCAGAAACTATGCCTCTCGTCGCCGCTGCGGACTCAGCTCCCCTGGTAGCCGCTGCAGCGTTCTCTTTGCCATCTCCAAGACCAGCACCACCCTCAGCCAAAGCTGCTGCAGCCTCCCCACCTCTCGCCGCCGCTGCAGCCTCTCTGACTCACGCTGCCAGGCCGCATCCAGCCATAATCCCCATGGTCAGGGGGTTCCAGGCGGCCAGACTGGCACCTGGCCGACAAGCAGCATGACCGGTGGCGTGGTCCGCCCCTGTAAGGGGGCCATCCAGTGACTCCTCATTGCCCCCTAATAATTCCTTGTTGCCCCTGTCAACTTCCAGTGGCCCCCCGTCGACTCCCAGCGGTCCTCCTGAGCCCTCGTTGACTCCCAGTGGTCCTCCTGAGCCCTCGTCAACTCCCAGTGGTCCCCCGTTGCCTCCTAGTGGTCCCAGAGCCTCCTCGTCGCCTCCCAGTGGTCCCAGAACCTCCTCGTCGCCTACCAGTGGTCCCAGCTACGGATGCGACACAGTAAAGCGACAGCGTATCATCCAGAGATTCAGGGGGCGTTAGATTGCTTCCACCAGTCTCTTAAGTCTCTCCTGCGTGCTTACTGTACAGAATTGGCAGGCGACTGGGAGGAAGGATTGCATTGGCTGATGCTGGCTGCCAAGGAGGTAACACAGGAAAGCACCAGGTTTAGCTCAAATGAACTGGTTTTTGCACAAACCATGAAAGGTCCGTTGGCTGTGGTGGTGGATGGGCTGAAAGAGCCTGTTCCACCGAAAAACCTGGTGGATTATGTAAATGGTTTCAGAAGACGGCACGTGTATCTGACACGTGAACTCGTTAAGGAAAAATTTACTGTGACGCAGGAAAAAATGAAAAGCTTGTTTGATCGACATGCTGAGGTGCACTCATTTCTGCCTGGTGATCAAGTGTTGGCTTTGTGTCCAGTCACAACTTCTCCTTTTCAGGCGAAATTCACCAGCCCACATACAGTTCTGGTGCGGGTTTCCGATCAGAACTATTTAATATCTATGCCAGAGCAGAGAAAGAAAACCCAGTTCTGTCATATCAACATATTAAAACCATATTATGCTCGTGATGTTGATTTATTTCAGCCACAGTGTAATGATGCCACACTTGCGTGTGCCATAAACAGCCTTGCTGGGAGGAGTGAGACTTTTAGCACCACGGACAGCGCACTGTCACCTGTAGGGGATGACAGCGACACGGATGGGTTGAAAAGCGCTCTGAATCATGGTGGTGTTCACAGATCATACTCTGCTGACATTCCTGTCTTCACTGGAATGTCCAAATCAGCATTTGATTTGCTGATCATTGTTCCTGCAGTACTACAATCTGGACATTCATTACATTAAAGGAAAAGATAATATCGTAGCCGACTCGTTATCTTGCGCTCCACTTTTGTAGCCGTTTGCTTTATATGCCTGTTTTTCTCCCTGTTCTCTTTCTCTGTTCCTTAAAGAGCTTCTCAGTGCACCAGTTGCTGGTCTAGAGAGTGAGCTGAGGAAAGAACCTGCACATTAAACATCAACTTGGCTAAGTATAATTTGTGGAAAAGAGCAACATGTTAATGGTGGCTGGGTTTGCTTTACACATTGTGGTGAATTTGGGCTGGAACAAGGTTCCATATGGGAACCTGCTTTTTATGGGCAAGGGTATAACGGCCCTGCTGTGTGGTCCTGTGCTTGCTATGTGGCCAGTAAATTGTTTGTCAATTAAGGTCCTCGGTTGTGGGAGGCGCTTCTGATTATGTGGCCACCTGGATTGTATATAAGGAGGGCCATTCCACTCATGAGATCATGGCCTACGCAAGAATCAGGCGCGGATGATCCGGAGATCAACGTCCAGCCGAGATTTGGACTCAGAGGAAGAGCCGGAAGATCGCTTGACACATAGTGGGAGCTGGGAGCTGAGACCTGTGAGGGCCAGCGGGGTCCATGACTGGGGAAGAATCAGGCTGAGGGAGTGCTGGTTTATCACATCTTGGGCTGTTGCCCATTGCTCCCCTAAACAATCGTTTTTTTTTTTTTTAATAAATGCCTCTAAAGGGCTAAAAATGTTGCTGGTTGCCGTGTCCTTCCTATATTTTTTTGCGGCCATCTGAGCCGGGCCGTTGCTGCACTCCTTCAGCTGCAGGTCGGTGGGTACGTTGGTCCAGATGTTGCAGGGGGTTTCAAAGCGCTGCCGTAGCTTGGGGCAACTTTTAAAGATTAAGTCAATTATGAAGAATTTGATACCTGCATAAACACCTATGATGAAGCCCAGCAGCTGGTAAGGTAACAGGCATGAGGAGATAAAGGTCACCCACAGTCCCACATAGAACTTTTGAGTCAAGTCTGGCTGGACCCACATGAACAGATTTTTTTTGTCTTCTCAAGGATGTTGGCCATGTTTCCAAACAGATTCTGAGCTTTTTGAGCAACATCGAGAACCAACTGCAACTTCTCAGATATAGTCAAGTCTTTTGGAGGTTTGAATGGCTCAGACACTTCAGGTACGATGCTCCACTGGATCCTCCAGCCTCTGGAAATTAGATAATTTAGGGAAAGGCGGAGAATTACGAGGAACAGGAACATGGGGATGGTCCAGCCATGCCACGCTGCGTACATGTACACAATGAAGGCAAAGGTAGACGTGTACACAGAGTACCAGCTGGATAAGGCAGACAGGTTCCTCATAAAGTTTGTCACTGGTCTGAAATTTCGTACGAGGCGTCTCATGTTTTCAGTCAGCCTCCTGGCACTTAGTGGCTCCTCTGTCTCCATGATTGTCTCCTTTGGCTGGAAGCGTAAGTCTTCGCTGTAAACTCCAAAACGATTGTAAAGCCATTTCAGGAAGCTGTTGCATAAAGTCTCTTTATGGTTTTTTGTAGGTTGAAGGGATGGATGTTTTGGTGACTGAGGTTTGGTGACTCCTAATTTTATGGCATCATTGACCTTCTGTTGCAGCTCAATGCGTTTGCATCGTTCTTTCTCCAGTTCCTGTTTAAGTGAATCTATGTGGGACTCATCCTTCAGTTTCTTCAGCTCTTCCTGTAAGAATTGTTTTTCTAACAAAGCGATTTCCAGAAGTCCTTTCACCTCATTCAAATCAGTTTTTTGGCTCTTATGGGAGACCTGCCAGAAATGATTCAGGACCAGCCTGGGCTTCCATCTGCTGTTCTAACTCAGGTTCCCTCAGCTCTTCTTGCTCTCTGGGCAAGAAGCGCGCTTTTTTCACGAAGTCGTAGATGCATTCTGTGTCCGATGTGTTGGGCGAGTCAAGGAAATCGTCCTGTCTTTGGGCGAGGGCCATTCGAGGCTGCTTGCAGCTTTAATTCTATTTGTTATCTTTTACTGGCATTAATTGGAGCTAATTTAATTTATTATCTTTTACTACCCCACGGAAATCCTGTGTACTGAAATTAGAAATATAATCTCCTTTGTTTTGTGTCTATGAACCTACTTATTAGCCTTTCAAATTGATGTAAAATTTTGTTTTTTTTTCTTTTTTCCATCTCAAACAAACAGTTTACAACAGCTGTCAATAAATTATGGCACTTCCGCTACTCGGCAAAATGGCGACTACAAAAGACAGGATAAAACACCAAAGTCATTTGTACAATAATTGAACACATTTTTTGAAAATTATGTCTTCTGTTGAGTATTCATTACTCAGTGGGATGTATATTTAATGACAATACATTGACATTTTTTGAATTCTGCACCTAAAATAAACAAGTATAAAAAAACTAAAACTACCACTATGACTAATAAAAACACTTAACTGGAACTAAACAATATTTAACTAATAATAATTAGTAAAAACCAGCAAACCCACTCAAAATTCTTATTAAAACTAACAGAATCAGGCAAACAAAGAGTCGCAACAAAATAACTAAACTACAATGAAAAACACAAAACAATTATGACCCTGCGGGGAACAGCTTGCCATTGTCGTTGTGATGCTTAGTAGTTGATACACCGGGGGCCCATTCCGCGCCTTGAGAGGCCGCGTACGGAGCAGTCGCTGCTCAAATTATTTGCTTTGCGTGGGAATTCCTCGGAGAAACACGCACGTTTTATTATTTCGGCTCCCTGCGCTCTTGTTTGTTTCGGCAGCACAGCGCGAGTCCTATCGAGCGCTGTCTTAGCTTTCATCTTGATCGAGACTTCCTCCTGCTTTGGCTTGAGCAGACATCTGTTAATGTGGACTTTGGAGAAAGAGATGAGATATTAGCATGTGGAGAAAGAGAGGGCAGGGAGGTAAGAGCAGACAGGAAGGAGAAGGGAAGAAGAGAAAGTGTGTGAGTGAGAAACAGAGGCGAACTCATGTGCTTTTTGCACACATGCGGCATAAATCATCATGAATCCGAAAGGAAAATAGAAAATGGCAGTCCCCGCAGCCTGCTAAATCAAGCCACTGCTTCCTCGGTCTGTTCGGTAATTGCGCGAAGTGCTGATGGGGTTGTTTTTCGCGGCAGCTGCACGGGGCTAAGCAAAAACAGCCATGCGCCGGCGAACTTCGTGGGGCGCGGCGGCAGCTGTGGCTATCAGAGAGCGAGGTGGTGTGAGACAGATGGATCGCTTCGGGACAGGACGGAGAGATGACGGCGATTGGGTTTGACGGGCCCTGAGCGCAGACATTTGTAGAATCAGCAGAGGTGTCAAAGTCAGGTCTGAAGCTGGCTCCCAGTTAATGAGATTCAGGATATAGAAGCTGTCCTCTTCGAGAAGCCTGGACTGTCTATAATGGCTTGTGTCCATAATCACTCACGGTTCTGTACTTATTAGAGCGTCGAAGGTCGATTCACATCGCGTCACTCAGAGTGAAGAAGCAGAGTGAGCATAACGGGATCTCCAGAGACATGTCGAAACTTCCTACAAGTTGTACTCTATTTTTTTAACAGGTACTTGTTTTCTTTCCAGTGCTTCTTAGCATAGTTAAAAGGAGATATTTGCACATACTATGTATATATATAAAAATACTTTTTCTCCTTACAGGCTGACTTTAAAATGAAGAGACAGATGAGTTACAAAAAAACTCCTGGTGGCGTCTCTTTCTCGCCACTAGGCCGTCTAACCATAACTTCTGTGTTAGGCGTTGTGTGATTTGTCCGAATTTGTGACCGTGTTTTATGTAGAAATGCGCTCGGACATCAATGTTAATATTTAGTTTTGACTTGTCCGCCTCTACTGTACGGTTTTTGTACAAATACAAAAACGTAGAGAAAAAAAAAACAAAACGTAGAGACATGAATACTTATGACACGGTGAGGAGTTACGTACATTTGTAAGGTTCTTCACTGTGTAAAAGGTCTGTGTGAATATGAACGACCCGAAACCATGTGACGGCGTGCCGACTCTTCATGTTCAGACGAAAGTGGGATTAAAACTTTTCTGTTTTAGGTCAGATAGAATTACCAAGATTATTTCTATTTCCTCTTTATTTCTTTCTTCCAACTCCACAGTTGTCATACATTTCCATGGAGATCAGTTGAAACACTTTTTAAATTATATGAGTGAATGTTTTAGGTATTGCCTAGGTATTGTTTGAGGGCCAAAAACTCATCGAAAGGTGGGATTCAATTGAACTCACATGTGATCTGGGTTTTATAACGTAATAAAATTACCATCTGGGATTTCCCAACTTGCTTCAAGGTGTAAAAAAAAAAAAAAAAAAGAAAAACACAATTATTCTGACATTTAACCAAAATAAGAAATGTGGGTAATTTTAAGTGACCTAAAACAGGAATGGTTTAGCCAGAGAGGGAAAAGTATTTTTGTATAGTGGTAAAATACGGGTTCAGACATAGTAAATAAAATAAATGAAATATTTTTAAATCGAATGGCCTTTTGCTTTGTGCCAAAGCTAATGGGAAGATTAATCTAAGGTCAAAAGTGACTAATACAAGAATCCCAGACCAGAAATCCAACTTTTTTTCTTCGACTAACAGGCTACAGGAAACAAATATGTTAACACAGGAGCAGTGGACTAATGGCAAGCCCAGTGGTCATATTGGGATTCTTAATAGTAAAACCCATTCATCATGTCCCTTGCAACTGTTATTGATGTTTCACTTTATTTTGTCGTGTCACATAAAATCCCATGGTAAATACTTGAAAAAAGGTTTTAGGAGTATAAAAAAGCCCATAAGCTTATGCTTTGTCAGCACTGTGTCTGGTGGTGTATGGTCCCAATTATACAGAGAGTGTGTCTGAAAATGGAGTCGGAACAAACTGTTTACGGCCAAATGACAGATAAGGAAATGCAAATCGGTCAGCATATTGCTCATAAAGGGAGAAACACAAGGCAGTCATTTCTGCTTTGTTTGAGGTATCCCAATGAGAAAACATTACATAAACACGTTTTCTTTTGATATTACAAACAGAAAAGAAAAGAAGTATGAGATTTTAATAAGGCCTTTTAGACAGACAGGGAGTGGAAAGACCATTTGGTGCAAAAGCTGTGCTTTGTAATGTAATCAATTTGACATGAAAACGTGAAGAGTTATACATCTTCTTTAAGCCTTTAACTATTTAATTAGAAGCGATTTGTGCTCTGAGACTTTAGAGTGTAATCAACTAGAAAACCACAGTTGCGGTTTTTGTGGAGCAGCAACGAATCCAGACGGAAATCAAAAAGTGAAAACCTAAAGTTTCACCTGAAAACTGACAAATTTTCTTCTGCATTTCTTCTCCTTTCTATTTCAACCCCAGGCATCAAATTTGTAATTAGCTGATTAATATCAAGATCAAACCTTTTCAAAAATCTTAAATATTTCAGTATGAATTTACAATAAGGCTCCCCTTATAAATGGCTAATAAATAGTTCAAAAATATGTGATTAATTAATCTGTAAACACTATAAATCAATAAGTGTTTATCAAGCGCTAACTAAGGGCAAGTTAAGAACAAAACTGAGCAGTTTCTTGTCAAACAGTGAACAAAATCTGTTCATCTATGTAGTCATCTAGAGTTGCTAAGCTACACAAGAAGCCGGACATCTGCGAAAACTAATATATCTTTATACATTTTTGCCTTTCATTAACACATAAATGCTGTTTTACATCACTGAAAATGATCATTTATGAAAATTCTGACCATTACTTGTGTAAATGGAGAAAGAATTGAGTTTTAGGATCCGCGACGCTCCAATATGTTGAGGTCCAAAAGAAAAACATTAGAGGTTACCGTTTTTATACCAACTCTCCCTCCTCGTACCGGAGTACAATGCTGTTCAATGTCGCTAGGTTTGGATCAGACTTGGACGAGACTGTCCTGCTGGGTGCAGTTTTTTTTTTGCATTAAACGATTCTGATTGGCTGACATAGGTTTTAGGTTTTGTGCTACACTGCCCCCTATGGGTTAGGCATGTTTAAAACAACACTCAGTGGTGTATTTGTGCAGGTTTGGGTGGATAAAAACTGTTGAACGTATATAAAATGAATAAATAAATAAATGTGTTTACTGTGGATATCTATATTGGAGTGATAAGGTGCAATATTTGTTGATAAAAATTATTTACATATTTTTCATTTGAAAACTTAGTCAAATTTAAAATGTTTGATTTAGCAGCTCTGGATGAACAGATCAGGATCACTATTTGGGAAGAAATTGCCCTTAATTAATTTATGATAACACATTAATTACTTATGAAGTGTTTACAGTTTAATAAATATCTAAAATTTATAAAGGAAGTCTATTTTAAAGTGGCAACTGTTTTTCTTCCTCATTGTTCAGTCACAACACAGGCAGAAGCAATAGCTTCATTTTTAAGATACTTCTTTAAAAATGTATATTTGCAAAACATTCTCGTTTTAATCATTTGTGTGGTTAAAAATGCAGATGTTTGAAGCTTGTAACAAAGAGGAGTATTTTAATGGGTATGAATACTTTGCAAGCCACAATGGGCTCCATGCTGAATGATTTATCATTTCACTTTTGCTTTTGACTTCAAACGTTTCTGATATTGTCACAATTTAAGACCTCAGCTTCAGGATGAGTTTATTTCTCAGAGTTGAACAAACTATTTGTTTTTCCTCAGATACCTTTTCAGTTTCTGCCTCTTTGTCTTTGTCCTTTATTCCCAAATAAGTGACTGATCAGAAGCACATTAAATAATAATAAATGAAAGCCAGTTTTCTCATTGATTTAACAGAAGTTGAAACTTTCCTCGATGCATTCTCCGCTCTCTGTGGCTTGTTAGGCCGCACTTACCATCTATAATTGCGATTCCCTCATGGAGACAAAAGCAGCTCAAAAAAAAAAAAGGGAAAAAAAGTAAATTTTCAGAGATAATTGCATCATTTAGTAGTCAAACATTATCAGATTTTGGTTCTCTAGCGGGACGGAAATAAACTGTGCAGGGGGGCGGGGGGTGCCTCCTCTTTTTGTGGGTTTAACGAGTTGCTGTATTTTGCTGGGTACTGGATGTGTTGGCGACTGATCGGGGAATTCACCAAGGACTGTTCAGTGAAAAATCCAGCCACGTGTGAGATTTGATGGAGGTTTCAGATGGGAGGCAGAAAGCAGAAACGTGTGAAATTGATAGCTCATAGCACCTCTGAGGCATTAGGGGCTATTTTGGATTAGATTAATAGTGCAGCATTAAGAGACATAGCTTGACTGCTTTCTCTAGCTAGTGAGCTTTATGTGAGTTCTGAAGTATAATTCTTACATTCCAACAGCTGTAAAGGTTCTTGTAGGTAACATTTCCCCAATATGTTTCAGCTTTCTGAGTTCTATCACATTGAGGCTACCAACATACTTTATGTACGTTAAAAAAGCTGCTCACTTTCACTACCTTTTTAAAAAGATTTACTTACAACTTGTCATTTCAGCTTTTGAAGTTTAAAATCTGTTAAGCGATTTTTAAATCACTTGGTGTACCTAACTGGCCTTTTTGTTAGGTACACCAGGTCAATTGTTCATTAAAACAAATCAGCCAATGACATTGAAGTTACCCAGTGCATTTAGCAATCCAGGCGGAGCTGACAGTGGCTATGCTTAGGCTCGTTAGCATAGCCACTGATGACGGCGGATAAACGGTTTTGCTCTGAGTCGTCTACAACCCTTGGTCTTGGTTCAGTGTAAATGAACTCTGGTGCAAACGCCAAGCCGACCAGAGGTCGCTCCAAAAGCAGGAAGTAGATTACAGTGCAAGGCATTCTGGGTAAATACAGCCACAACAAACACAAGAATTTTAGGGATAGCTGGAGAAATCCTACCCCCGCTAAAATATGACGCCACACTTTTTTTTTTTTTTTTTACATTTTGTGAAGAAAGAAGGAAGGAACAAACTCACTGTCTTCTTCAGAGGTTTTCATGTCGTTTGCTTCAGTGGTTCTTGGTGCGACGCCACCACAGCCGAGGAGTGGAACAGGTTTGTCAAAGGGTTTGGTTGGTTTGACAGTGCAGTGTGAACGAGAACCACAGCAGCTGAAAATGTAACAAACGTCACAACTTTGGTCCCCAATCAAACCGAGTCTACCAGACTATCAGGTGGGAAAAAGACTCTACGTCTTCATTTCTGATGCAGCATTTAGATAGAGGGTTTATAAGTTCACATAAACATCATGAACGAATGGTTCCATCCTGGCTTAAACACGCCTACCTGAGTATTCTTGCTGACCATGTCCAGCCCTTCGTCACTCCAGAGTTCCCAGCTTCTGGCGGCTACTGCAGGAAAAAAATGCACCATGTCACAGAGATGAGATCATTTCAGAATGGTTTGCTGAACATGACAGAGTTCACTTTTAGTCCTCCGACCTCACCGGAGTGGAATCATGGATCTGCAGCCAACAAATCTTCAAATACTCAGTGATGCCATCATGTCGACCAAAATCTTGCTGAATCTATGCCATGAAGAACCAACGAAGTTCTGAAAAACAAAAAGAATAAATTGAAGTGTCTGGTGAGTATGCTTTGGTCAGCACTAGTACGAATAATCCTTTGGCTCTATAGCTCAATAAATAGTAAATAAAAGTATTTTAAAAAAGTTTTTTTCTCAGTTTGCTGCCAGCAGAACAGTCGATCAGCAGCCTCTCTCTGTCTGACTTGTCTGTTAAGTCACCAAAGCTTCAGTCGCCCTCTCTTAAGCCCAAAGATTGAGGCTTCTTACAGCATTATTGCAAGTCGAAGCAGGCAGAGCCTCGGAGAGGAGAGGGTCTGCCTCCGTTTTCTGGAGGTGGAAGGGGAAAAACAATGACTTTAAATCCACGTAGGCTCTTCTTTTCTCTGGTCTCCTTCCTTTCCCCAAAGGGTCTAGGAAGCTTTACCATTTAACAGGGCTCCTACTCCGTCTGGGATGGCCTAAAAAACTGGAAATGGATTTTTTTGTATTTTACAGGCTTGATTGAGAATGGAAAAAAAATAAAATAAAATGTGGTCAAATATTTGTATTTTCGGATCTTCTTACACTACTGTCTAAATGTTGTGTCCTTCCTTCATTTCTTGTGCCTGACCCTGATTCCTCACTTCATTCATTCTTTGCATCCTTGATCCTCCTTCCATTCTCAGGTGCTTTCTTCTTCGCTCCCTCCCTCTGTTACATCCTTTTTTCCTTGTGTGCTTCCTTTTTTCTTCCTTCCTTTCCTCCCTGTGTGTTTCCTTCCTTCCTTCCTCAGTTGGTTCTTTTCGATTATTAATGATGTGCTTTCATCAGTTGTCCTTCTTTTCTTCTTTCCTTGCACGGTTTGTTCCTCATTTCTTCTAAACTTTCCGTTTTGTCTTCCTTTCTTTTCTCCTGCCTCTCCTCTTTCTTTGCGTTCATCCGTTTTTCCTTCTTTGTGTCCAGACTTCCTTTCTTTACTTCCTTCCTTCATTTTTTCTTTGGATGCTTCATCCCTGTTACATCTTTATGTGCTTTCTTCCTTACTTCTTCCCTCAGTTTCTTCCTTGCATACTTGCTTCCTTCCTCCCTCTCTTAGTCTTTTCCTTTTCTTTAGTCTTGTGCTTTCACCTTGCCATCCTCCCTTTCTTCCTTGTGTCCATTCCATATTAAAACATTCAACTGTTTTCATCTATAAAATTGAAGTTGGCACATGTAATAAGTAGAACTTTGAACGCATTTCAGTCCTAAGTATTTTGACAACAATAACACCTTCTACAATTAAAAAAAAAAAAACCTGGCCGTTAATAAATTGACTAGGAGCAAAACAGCGAAGCTCGACCCTCAGCGCCATGGAGCAACCAGCAACATGCATTTATTTAATCACAAGCTGATTCAGAAAGCGCGCGCCAAGACCGCGGCGAACAAGAGGAGCGCTAATTTCGGTGTCACCGAGTCGCTTATCTATTGTTCTCGGCAAAGTACATGTTGATTAATGGGAAACGACAAGCTGAGAGACACCCGACGTGGGCTGGAGCCTGAGCAATAATCAAGTGGGCAGAGAGTGACCCCGGCTCAGAGGCAGACAGGTTTCCAGCTGCCAGCGCTCTGCGCGTCTTCCCCTCCTCACCAACCCACCACCCCCCTTCTTTTTCCTTTTTAATTACAGGCTAGACTTAATTAAAAGTTTCTGTGACATTTCTTACTGGCTGCTGCTCACATCCATTAAAACCTGAGCCTCAATCCAAAGACAAGAGAGGCTTCCTTCTCTCTCTCTCTCTCTCGTTTTTTTTTTTCTTTTAAAAGAAGAAAATGTCAGCTCTATTTACAAGCTCGACATAATCACGTTAATTTGTCACATGCTGTATTTGTGGTTTACCCCCCGGGGCAACGACCACTATGCCATCTTCCCGCAACTTTAAAAGCCAAGCAGAAGCAGTTCAAAGTTTCTCATAACGCCAATCAAGTTTCCATTTCAGCACCTTCAGGAGGCGCATTACTGCGTCTTTAAAGGCCAGCCGGCTGAATGGCATCTTCACCGGGGCTTTCACATTATTCTGGGAGGGAAAAGCCAAGTCACAGCCTCTATTACGGACTCATTTTAGGATCTCAACTTCAAATGTATTGAGATTCCCCCCAAATGGAAGCTCCCCTCTTTTCTCCCGCGCCTTATTCCGAAGCCTCGGACCAAATTTTCTCATCTCCGGCTACGGGGAGCTATTCAGAAAGACGCTCAAAGTGTCACATATTGGATGTCTGAGTCGTCAAAAGCAAGTCTTGGATGGCTATTCCTTGTACTTAACCCAAATGGAGACCATCAAATGGATTCACTTTGAACTGTAAATATATAAATACTTCCAATTCATGTGGCTGAGAGAAGTTTCAAGGTTACCGAGTCGGAATCTTGATGGAAAAAATGGAAGTTTATTTTTTTTTCTACTTCCTTTTGTTACGACGGAGTATTAGTCACTTGGTTGAAGAAAAAAAAAAAAAAAAGATGGCCATTTGTTGTTGATTTCTTTTACTTTTTTTTTTTTGTTACATTTACATCAAAACTAGACTTCAGGAACAAAATCAAAATTCTGAAAAATAGTCCGAATATTGAGGATAAAGTTTAAATACAAAGCAAGCGGACGCTCACAAGATGTTTAAAACGCTACAGGAGAAAGAATGTCTATCTTAAAAATCTAATCTTATGAAATACATGACATGTTTGTCACAGCTGCTTGTGTCAACTATTTTCACATCATTTCATTTGCATGTGCAATATGGAGAAGTACGCACGTCTGATTCCAAGTACACGCCTGTGTGCGCAGGTCATTGGTGGCTTATAAGCAATCATACCACTTTCCACCTACACAGCACCAAGAACCCAGACATGCTGCCCCAACCCAGCCAGAAGTTTTGTCATTGCTCAAACGAACTCTCTCACGCTTTATCTGATTATAATGAGGAGCACACTGGGAACCCTAACTGCTAATTTATCATGCGAAAGTTTGTAGCACCCCACAAAAGGCTCAGATAAAAGCAGCAATGGCCTCAGAAGCCCGTGAAGGACGCTGGGGGGATAAAAGCTGGCGACTCTGAGAGGTTTAAGCAAGTGTGTAAACAATTTCAAAGCCTCAAGGCCAGGACCCTTTTGGAGGCGGACGTTTCACCCCAAACTGGAGAAATGTACCTCTAAAACACTAATGTAAATGGGACTTTTCTCTGCTTTTCCTTTTTTTTCTTTTGTCAACTCTGAGAGCACTCAAAGATCAAGAGTCTTTCTCTCGTGCATGAAGGAGGGGAAGGAAGCGGCGCAGTAAACACATCCACCATGAGCAGGAGGCAAAAGAAGAAGGGAGAGAAAGACTTTTATCTGATCCTAGCCTCAGATCTTAATGAAGCCAAACAAAAGCTTCTGAAACACAATCAATTATAGATTAAAGAGGGCTGATGTGGAATGAATACATGGAGAGCCAAAGATATTCTATTCTTATAGTATTCAGGACAAAAAAACCTCAAACATTATGGCCTGAAATTAATTGCTTCAAGTCGCATGTCTTCACTTATCAAAGAGTGAAAGCATCATTTTATTTCCGGGACTTTTTTGCACTATGACCACAAAATTCAACGGATTTTATTGGGTTTTTAAGTGACAGGACAACAGCTTGGGAAGCCGGGGAGTAAAATGATGTGTTTCGCTTTTGGGGGCGTGTCCCTCCCCGTTTCAGAGATTTAGTGGATAACGTTTTTGTCCATTTTCCTTTCGAAATTGCTTCACGATCAATCAGACCAGATTGAGGGTGTCTGTGAACACCATTCTTCTCAATCTCAATAACATTGAAGTCTAGACTTTGAGTGGACAATTCTAACCATTTCTTTATCGCTGTGGCTGGTATGAACCTCTGCCCTAAACTCAACTCTTTTCTTCCAGGATTGGACCATCGTTTGCTCCACCGGTATTCCAATCAACCTCCGTTACAATTCAGTCGGTTTTTCGCCCAGACTGCATTTGGATCGCCAAACTTTCTATGAATGGCCTTTTAATGTCCGTTCCTTGAATCCGAATTGATTTTATGTCTGGACTTTGACTGGACTATTGTAGCTCGTGGGTATCTTTTGATCTAAACCAGTGGATCTCAGCTGATCGGGTTTTGAAAGAATTTAAAAAAATGTTTTAAGCTTTTCCAATTTATCGAATTGTACGATGGTAAAGTTTCATCCTGAAATGGTAGAATAGATTGTTACAGTCTGGCTCAAAGGGTTAGAGCTACAGCAAAATATCAATACACACCAAAGTGAGATGTGAAACTCAATCTGCAAGCGACAGAGACTTCAAAACAAAAAGATGGAGCCCATCTGTGGAGGAGAGCAGAGAATTCTTAGTGAAAAGTTTGGGAGACCTGAGGGCCTCTGTAGGAATCAGCGTAGCAGAAAAAGATTAAAAAAACAAGAAAACCTGCAGGGGTTGTGAAACAACACAAAACAAAGTTGGGTGAGAAACAAAAACAGCATAAAGGTTTTTTTTTTTCTTTTTTTTCAGAAAACAGCTCATTTAGCGAGAATTGTTTTTTCCAATCAGTTATCATGAAGCTGAAAGTAATTTTAAATGTGTTTTACACATTTAATGTGTAAAACACATTAAATGAAAAAGAGCAACTAATAAATAAAAAATACAATATCTGTGTCTTTGGGGCCAGACTTCCAGAGGCATTAGCCCAGGGCTCTGGATTCTAGGGGCATCTTAAAGACAACTTTGTTTTTATTAATAAAGAAATTTGTACTTTATATAAAACTCATGTTCATATGTCAAATTATATTTAGTAAAATTTGGAAATTTTTATAAACACCAACAATACTTAAGTATTTGCAAATTATAAAGTTTTGTTACAGATTTTTGGGGGAAACAACATGCAGCTGCTGGTAGTTACATACAACGGATTAATTCATACCCGCACGAGTATACGACTACCTATAAATGGACTGTTGAAAGACTTTGTCTTTATTGATAGGGCACCAAAACCAAGTAAATCCGGCCCTGCATATTTTACATAGCCTGTGTTGTACTTAATTTTTCCCTTGCGTCGATAGCATAATGTCCTCTTAATGTGGTGTGAAACAGCAGGTGTCACCCTACATTGCAGAGATTTGTTGACATGTAGTGCTAAAGGCAATAAATAGATGTTTTTGGGGGTCTTTTTTATATATTTATTGTTTTTCCCACACAAAAGCAAATTCACTAAAGGAGAGTCTCGGCCCACCAGCTGAGGACTGAGACTTACGGAATCTATTTCTTCTTGTCTCTCTTCCGTGAAGCCCAGTTATTTAGAGTGCACCACTTTAGGTTGTCCTGTGGAAAAAAGAAGAAGAAAAAAAAAAAAAAAAGAAAAGATTTCCACAACCCACTCTAATTCTGAGGGCAGAGTTGTATCACTTAGATTTAAAGAGCTGCTGTTCTGGCCTGAAATTTCTTTCTTTTTTTATTTAGTTTAAAGATTTGTTGGTGAAATGTGTTTCTTATCAGGCTCCCCCTCGTGAGCTTGCGGAATGTGCTGCGCTTCATCACGGTTTCCGAAGGCTCTGGATGAGAACTCAGCTGCCAGACCTTTCTGACCAAGTTGTATTACGCAGAGCAGAGATAGTGCTGAACGGTTAGAAAGTGTGGATGCGGTTCGGTGTGTGTGCGTGCGTGCGTGTGTGGGCGTGCAAAGCCGTCAATGTGGCATAAAGAATATCAGAGATAAAGCAAAATCAGTAATGGTGAGGGGGCATTAGACAGCATGTTTTAAAGTCAAAAGAGGTGTGTGTGCGTGGGCGTGTGTGTGTGTGTGTGTCTTCCATCATTTGCTCATGACTCCCTTTTATTTTTAAGCAACAATAAAAAAGTAGGGAGGTAAGGAACTCAGGTGGAAACTGAAGGTAAAACAGGAGGGGAGTGGACGCTTAGTCGTATCATTTATCACTCTGGGATGTAGGGGAGAGGTAACAAATTTACAGATAAGAGAGATAAAGATATTTTCTTAAAAACCAGGATTTTTTTTTTCTTCTCTTGGGTGGTCATCATGAGGCTATCTGTGTCAGTTGTCCAAAGCTAACTTTGAGATCAAGTGTTATACAAACATACTACTTTTGGCTTTTTTTTTCTTCTTCTTTTGACATGTTTTAGAAAGTCAAACTCATTTTATACAAGACAGCTTCTGAAACCAAGCATTGGGCAACTTTGAGTTACTTGCGATTATTGTTGTGTTTTGAATACTAATGCTGTCAAAGCTTTAGTTTCCAAAATAAATATTTAGGTTTCATTGCTAGCTATTTAGCTAGCAAGCTAACTATTTACCTAGTACACTAATATTTAGCATGTTAAATATTTATTTTGATGGCTTAATATTTAGGTAGCAAGCTGAATATGTAGATAGCTCACTAAATATTGCGTTAGCATGCCAAATATTTAGCTAGCCAACTAAATATTTAGCTCGCAAGCTAAATATTTATTTTGTTTGCTTACTATTTAGCTACTAAGCTAAATTTCTAGCTTGTTAGCTGATGTATTGCATTTTATAACTGAAGATAATATACTGACAACGTTCTCACCTCCTCCTGAACTCACACTCCCCCACTTTTTCCCATGTCTGCTTTGTTTGAACTATTTCATTAAATAAACCTTTGAAACAATTAATCCGTGTCTGTGATTGTTGTCGGCACTAGAGTCTCAGCTATTACGCCAGAATTTGGCGTAATAGCTTCTAATAATAAGCATTTATTCAACTATTTAAACTGTCTATGTCCTATTTTAAACCTAATTTACAGAGAGGGTTGAATAATTTCAGGTTCAAATCGCTACCAGACCACAACCATGTGTGCCAACTCTTGGTCTTAATTGCCCTGCCACGGCGGACTTCGAATGCGTCAGAAGCCGGCCGAGTTAATTAGGACCTTGTGTGAAACCAGCAGTGTTGCCTCTGTTGTGAAGACTTTTATGAAGATCATACAGTCTATGTGATTGAGATAGATTTTAAAAATCAATGTGCCTGAATGTTGCAACATTGATTCATTAGTTAGTGGTTTATTTACGTAGCGTCTGTCAGATCTATTGTGGGAGTCAAACAATGGAAACCTGAAATCAAAGCCAACAAAATGTTTGGTAATTATGTTTCAAGCACACGTTTGTTTATGACTACAGTAGTCTACTGTGAAGCCCTTCAGTGTTTATTACACAGACAGCAGAGGACCAAACTTTGGACTTTACATTTTCGTCACTTGTTTCACAATAGCCCACCTGTGGTGATGACATATGACTGCCTCCACCAGGACCTAAATACAGCTGATGTTCACCTTGCGAGCGGAAAATGCTGCGCCTGCCTTCCAAGAGTTGTCACTCTGGGCGAGCCTAACATAATTGCACTGAAGAGGCACTTTTGAAGTTGGAAATATCAGACGCACTCCTCGGTTCCTTGGTAGCAGATGTCTACTCCACCATCTGCTGCGGGCTGATATTGTGACAATGTCCGCCTCTTCACAAGATGACTTCTGAGAATCCTGCACTCACCCACTGAATGCGTTCGCATTAACTTGCCGAGAATATCCTCTCCACTTTGTTTACAGAAAGTGTGCAAAGCAACGATTGGCTTCGGAGCGGAAATAAGGCGAGTGCTTGGTTAGCGAAAGAAAACTGTCAGTCTTGAACCACCGTCATTATTTATAGCACTTTGCAGATGCACTCATTCTCCTTGGGATTGCTTTTTAACATCACAAACAAAGTTGAATGTATCTTACAGGGTCATGTGTAATTATAAAGCATGGGACGCCTTTTGTAAAGTCACACAATTAGAAGCTAATGGCAAAATTTTGGGTTTATTTAGTCATATTTTCACCTCGCGAGCGTGGTGCATGTTATACATTTATAAAAGCCATAGTTTTAAATTAAAACTTTTTTTCACAGTCTAAAATATTTAGTTTGCAAACTTAGTTTCCAACTAAATGTTTAATTCTGAGCTAAATATTTGGTTCACATTTAGGTCCAAATTAAATAATTAGCTTAACTTTATTTACTTTGGTAGATTTTCCAAAGTAAATATTTGTTTTCCAAATTAAATATTTAATTCAAGCCTACAATATTTTGCCTGCGAACTAAATATTTAGCTTGCAAATATTTAGCAAACATCAGCTAAACTTTTAAGTATTTTGCTTGCTTGCTAAATATTTAGGTTGCTAGCTAAACATTTAGTTAGGAAGCTAAATATTTAGCTAGCAATCTAAACATTTAGTTAGAAAACTATTTAGTTGGCAGTTAAATGCATAGCTGCTAATTAAACTTTTAGCTTCTAAGCCAATTTAAACTCCAAGCTAAACATTTATTTTCCAAATGAAATATTTAGCTCAAATTACTAGCTAAGCATCTAGTAAGCTAATTAAATATTTAGCTAGCATAAATGTTTGTTTTATTTTTGCTAGAAAGCTATTTAGTTGAGAGTTACATATTTAGTTGCAAATTAAATGTTTTGCTTTTTACCTAAATTAAATTAATTAAATATTCGGCTCATAAATTAAAAATTTATTTCGGCACTATGACATCTATAAATGTATGAGTAACCTGGTGAAAATAACATTTTGAGAAATGATTGCGGTTAACCTTTTTCTGTGCAACCATGCAAACAACATCCCATAAGCAAGTGTATTGAGAATAATAAGCATCTTTCAAAATATCACAAAAATATAAATCTGAGTAGTGTGGCATATATTTGGATTTAATCCCCATTCCTCCTATTTTTTATTTTTTTAACCACATCAGTAAAAAATTACATGTAATTTAATACAATAAGACAACAATGTAGCCCTTTGGGCAGCAAAATGCTTGTTAAATTGGAGAAAACTAAGTGGTGGGATTGTTGTTTCCTTATCAGGAAGAGAAAAGCTTGAGATATTTGATTGGAAGAGGGACAAAGCCAAAATAAAGGGTAATATTGCAAGAAAACCAGCTATGCATAACCAGAATTACAATTTAAAGCTTTAGGTGAAAACATGCTCATGTTTCAGAAAGGCCTAGTCGAAGTCCAGACATAGAACCTGTAGTGATTCATGATTATCACACATATTTCCGTCCAAACTGAGTAAGCTTGAGGTATTTTGCAAACTTTTGAAAGCTGTTGGTCACCTCGTGAACTCCATGTGTCCAAACTTGTTGGAGACATACCTCAGAGTTACACCAAACAGAGATCCCACAAACTGATGAGTCAGGTGGGTTGAAAACATATCCACACATTTCATTTCGTCACCTTCCTAAAATATTGGCCAAGTGATTTTTTTTGCCTTAATTTTTGAAAAGAAGACTTAAGCCGTTATTTTAGGAAGTTGATGATTTGTAAGTGTTAAGAAAGCACTTTCGTTTTCTTTCCAGTTCATAATGAGCCACCACCTTGTGTGGGTCTCTCAAGTGAAATCCGGAGAAAATGCATCAACGCTTGTGGTTCTAATAAGATAATGTGAAAAAGTTCAAAGGTTAAGAACACGTTTGGACAATGCCTATATATTATAGACAGAGCCGAAGATAACCTTGACAGTAATGGCTCGGACTGGTTGGGACCCACGCTTCCATGCCCTGGCAACCCGGGCTACCCGGACCGGGTCTGGAAAGTTAAGAAGTTAAATATAATCAGCGAGGGAGTAATAACGGCCTAAAAGGTTGGGAGGAGCGTTCCCCCCAGAAGCTATGTGAAGGTGATGACATTTAGCTGTCCTCTGCTGAGTTATGGCTGGATAAGAGGTGCTCTCCGAGCTGCAACACGATTCCCAGGCCCTCGGTCTTCCTCCCCACAGGATGAAGAGGTTAACAGCGAGTTCATAACGAGACCTTTTGAACGGCTTAGTCAGCACACACTCCCTTCCACCCTGACCTCTGCCTCCCCGCCTTACTCCTTCCCTTTTTCTTTTTTTTTTGCTTCTGCTCAGATGGGAGTTGTTCGGAAGTCATTGCAGGTCCTGGATAAAACGCTGTTGCCACATCCTCCACTGTCGGCTCCCTTTCTTGTTCCTTTTTAAACTCGCTGTGGTTCAAGCCTCCCTGCCCCTCGACTCGTTTCGCAAACCCTCTGATATTCCTGTGGCCTCTGTGCTATTAAACACCAAAACACTGCTCCGTCCCAGCTACAGCGCCTTGCAAAAAGATTTTATGTGATAGAACACAAAGTAGTGCATAATTGTGAAGCAGAAGGAAAATTATTTGTGGTAAATGATTAAACAAGCAGCATTAAGTACAGAAACAGTCATATGGCCCGCTATAACTCTTCACGGGACAAATATTAATCTCACTCTCCAGAAATCTGACTTTCATAAAAAAGATCCAAGCGGAAAGTCATAAGAAAACAAACTCATCAGAAGAGACAAGCATTTTACTTTTCCGAGTCCTTTTTGTGTCTCTTCATGCATTCCTTATCCTGGAAATGTTCTTTATGTCACAGAAGGCTGACTTTGCAACTGTCTTTATGTGTCTCTTAAGGTTCAGGACCGAGTCCAGCACCACGCCCAGATTTCAGGCCCAGTCAAGTCACAGCCCCAATCTGGCACAGTGCAATCAATCATGTTATGACCTCTGAAACCCGCCCTCTACACGTGCCCTAAAGATGTTCTTTTCCGGTCCCTGGAGAAAAGACTCTGCGTCGCCCCCCCTCTTCTCCAACCTCCGAGGGGAGTCGGCGGGATCTTTTACACGCTTGTGGTTTTACTGTAAAACATCTCTCTTTGTGCGCCGCCTGCATGTCAGACAGCAGGAAAGGGCTTGTCTAGGATTTATTGGCAGCCGTGGATTCGCAGATGATGAACGGATGGTCTTCAGGAGCGCAGGTCTTGTAAAAGCCGAAGAGGGAGGGAAGGTCTATTAAAACGGCATTTATTTCCTTCACATGTTTTGCAGAATCGCTGTCTCTCTGCTAACATCATTCTTTCCCATGCAGTTGACGCATGTGTGCTTTTCATAAGCCTTTTTATTCCTGTTGGGTTTTTGTCAGTTCACTGGTACTGATGATTTTTGCCGTTTACCCAGAGTTGCTCTCCAGGACAGGACTTCCACTGATAAGAGCCAAAATACAGGATTTTATAGAACTGTTGGAAAGACGAACATGTAACGTTCATAAATTATTCCCTTTTGAAGTTTTTGGTTTCACACTCCAACAAGCCAGCAATGCTCTGCATCCAGGAATCTGGCTTTGTTCCTCTTATCAGCTATTCCAGTCACTGTTTCCCTTCCACTTGATTCTGAATTCAAGAACCACAGGAAAAAAAGCAGAGGTCAAAAATGTTTCTGAGATGCTCAACTTATCAAAGGGCAAACATTTGTTCAACCTTGGTATGACGGCTTGACACAACATTTTAATTTGTAGCACTATTACGAGTCACCTAGTAACATGAACACAGAAGCGTGCTATGCTTAAATGCTACTTATTGTTAGTGGCAGAATAGAAATAAAGTGCTGAGATTGTTGCGACATTGCATAAATGCAAGCTGGCAAAGAAATGCCACATAATCCCTACAGCGGTAAGGCCTTTATGAACTCACTAAAATTATAAGGACGGCTGTGAATAAAGCAATATTAAAAATAGTGAAGGAGCTGATCCTTGACCAGATATTTCTGTCCCCGAGCCCAGAGCCTGATAATGACCTCTAGTCCAAGAAAACAGAGTGCTAATCCCACATTAGCTACCTTACAGTCCTAGATGGTTTTATAAAAAATCTCTGCAGAGGGAGAAACCAGACACAAATGTGCCTGCACAGTACAATGGCACAAACTCCCTCCCTTTCCTGAATGGGGGATCGGTTTATAGTCTAGTGGCAAATCACATACATTTGTGTCTTTAAGCATCTCATCAACCCTACATGCACTTTTTTGATTTTTGAAGGATTTATTGGTATCCACTGGCCTTTATGTGAAAGAGAAATGACAGGAAAGTAGTTTGTGTGAAATGGGGAAGACATGCTGTAAAGGTCAACGTCCTGGGGACTCGAACCTGCCTGGAGGACTGAGGCCTGCAATCACAGGTTGCACTTTTGACCCTTAGCTTCCACCTCAAAGTAAACAATAACCCATCTCCCATGAACAAAGTGCTTATGTATATTCCTCATCATAAATTGTTCTAAACTGAACAGGTTAAGTAGCACAACACAGCACTATCCTGTCCACCGTTGTTTTCGTTGTCATCTGCGTAGAACAAACCCTAGAGCCAAGGGTTCTGGGCATGTGCGCATTCAAACCTGCACTTCCATGGGGGGCGTTACAGAAAAGTTTTGCTCTGACACTTGGTTTCAAAAAATTGCCGGTTTGAAAGACTCCAGTCACTGGTGTGTAAAAGATTGTACAAAAACGTTATGGTTCAACTAAAGAGTGGCTCCGTGTAAAAATACACTACACTAAAGGTTAGATTGGAGTACTTCCTATTCATATGTATTTTTGCTTTAATTTTGCACAGTAATATCTCCATGGCAGGAAACAATATTACAACGTTTTTATAACATGAATACTGAAAACTGGTAAACATATATTACTAGATTGATTATCGCTGAAACATTCCACCAAGTCTCAAAGAAGTTGCAGCTGAAGATCTTAACCCACTACTTTTCTAGCTTCATGCTCCAGCCACCTGTCCTACAGTATAAAATGACATTTTATAGCTCAATGACTATTGGAGCTAGGCACCGACAACCTGAAGCTGTACAACAACAAACATGAGTTTGGAAAATTTACACTGGATGATGAAGCTGTGTGTTTAAAGACATGAAAAGCAACAGATCATTCATATCCATGTGGCTGGTCTACAGATGTAGCTGCTGTTAGGGTGAGCAGACGTAGGAACGAGCAGACAATGACACAGACATCCAATAAGAGAGCGGCCACGCTGCAGGTGACTTATCCACACATCAGATATCTGGAATCGGATCCGCAAGCCGAGCTGATTACGAGTGGGGGTCCGGTGGCCCGTTTGGCAGCAGGTGAGGCGATGCTGAAACGGTGTGAAAACGAGAAGAAAGAAACGCCTCTAGTTTCCTCTAGTTTGAGTGCATGGAACCTCTGTGTCTGCTTTGAAGGCGCACTTTGAAGGTTCAGTTTACAGGAAATAAAATATATATAAATATTTTCCCAGAGAGTTCTTGGCTTTGCACCTTCACAAGAAAGCTGAAAAGAGATCAAATATATGTATACACACACACACACATATTAAAATCTTCAAATGATCTTCCTCAGTGACAGAGCTGAATTTGAATAAGTGACCACCCCTTCAAGTTTGTCACCTTACTGGTAACGCTGCTGCTTTTCTTCTTCCTGTAGGCTGATACTAATAATATCACCAGTTTTGAAGTATCATCTGCTGTTTGAATTCCTCTGTTTTAAGAGGTGATGACAGTCTTAAACTTTCAGAACTTGAATTCAAAGAAAATGAGGCTGCAACTCACAACAAAGAGAGGAGAACTCTTCCACCCCACCACCCCCTTCATTTTTGGAGCAGACACACTGATGCATAATTCCCCGTGCTTCAAATGGCACTCCTGCTACACTGACAGTGGAGAAAAGTCTCAGTGGGGCCTCACAGCGGTGTTCAGGCACTGGTCTAATCATCCAGCAGGGGAGACGTTTCTACCAGAAAAATATTAAAAAGGTGACAAACCCGAACCTTGTGAAGACGGATCATCTTGTCGCTGTGGGAGAAAACTTCAAAGAGCAAGATTCAAGAGTTTATAAAAAGCGGTTTTCTTTTAAAAGCAAGAGAAACAGTTACTACGTGGTTTCTTCTTTCTTTTATTTTTGCTTCTCAATTAAACGCTTAAGATCATAAACCCTTTTTTTTTTTTTTTACATCAAACAAAGCTATTCGGAGTCAATACAAAAAGCATTTCATTTAACAACAAAAGCCATTTGACCCCCTTAAGTTTACTTGCTTGGTTTTACTAACCACATCCAAGTCGCATTACTGCCACATTTGTAAAAGCAATTCATTCATCTTAAGGCACTTTACAAAAAAAGTCAGTTCAGTACAATCATCATTCATTTACTTATCAAACAGCAAAGTTCTTGGTTCAAAAGTTTTCTATCCAAGGAATCCCAGGAGACTGCATCGAGTCTTCAGCTGCATTTCCATTACACAACTTTTGGCGAAGTTCCACTAGTTTCGAAAAAACTCGATTTTGGAATTGCATTGTTTCCAAACGAAACGCAATTAAAATCACATGCGACTAAATTTGTTCACACAATAAGTCATTAAAAACATGCTGCGCCATCATCCTCCTGCCACTTCCTGTCGTCTTCTTCGTCTTTTCCACCAGTAGCATCTGGTTGTTGATCTTGTGACTCGCGTGATGCAATTAAAAAAAAAAAAAAAAAAAAGTGTTTCCGTTGCAGCTCTGCGAAACATACTAATCTTGTAAAAGCAAAAAGACCCACTTCATCTTAGCACAAAGACGTATCAAAAAAGTTTGAGTTTCTTCAAAATGGTCATGCTTTCATTATCAAATTTGTTTTTGTAATTCCAATTTGCATAATTTTCGCAATACCAATGAGGTCACTGGAAACACTGCTGAACGAAGCACACCTGCCAGTCAAACCCTGTAATCAGGAGGAGGCAGGAGCATACACACTTCCCTTGCATGTGACAAACACAAGGCTCCAGTAATTCAAAATCGAGTCTGAACCAAACCCAATTACGTCAAGACCTGACTGTGACAGAAGTTAACTCAGTTACACTTTTTTGCTCATGAAAACATGGTAAAATTGCTTTGGTAGACCGACTATTTTTGCTTCAAAACTGAATCTAAAGTGAAAAATCACTCTCCAATTACCCCATACAGTGAAAATGGCAGTTGATCCATACATAATTGGGCTAAATAGTTTAATAAATTGGTAGAACTCATATTCCACCCACACAGATCCACTAAAACCAGAAGCTAGACCGAGTTCCCCAAGAATGAAGCTGATCCATGAAGCCTGTGGAGCCATACTTCATGTCCCACTGTGCAGGGCCCTGCAATCTTAAACAGCTCTTAAAAATGAGAACTCAACACAATATACAAGAGCATAAAACCAGATGGCAGAAATAAAGCAGATGTGACAGCGGAGGTCAGCTTACATAAAGGAACTCCTTTCAGCTCGGCTTAAGGAAAGGAGAACAAGAGGAAAAAATAGTAAACCAATAAATTCATTCTGATTAATTTTTCTGTTCTTTTCTTTTTTTTTAAACCAAGTTTGTGGGGGGAAAAGCAACCCTAACTTTGTGAATTTGAATATGTTATGTATTCGTTTTTTCATTACTGTCCACAATAGAAAGAACGTTATTACATCAGAAATGTGTGTAAAGCTTTATTGTGTGCAAATATTCCACTAATGTCAAGAAAGAAAAAAAACACGATTTTGAGATCGCAGCGTTTCTATAAAATAAGGAACGTGTAGAAGTTCCTGTTGTCTTCTTCGTCTTTTCTGCCAGTGGGGCTGTGTACAGCTGTGTAATGTTATCGATTTTACGATATTTATCAATATTTTTGTCCTCAGAAAGTATCGATTTTTCATCTGCTAGTATCGATACATTAATCCTACTTTTTGTTTTATGTCAAAATCCACATGAATTAAATGACAGCTATCACATGACATTTTATACCCAGTTGCACATGTACATTAAAAACGACATGTAATGAAACAACCAGTTACAATTAATTAAATAATGAAATAGATAAATTGCATTATATAAGTGAATAAGACAGAAAAGATTAACTTTCTGCATAACCAAATACACAAAACCACACAATTAACATTTAAATCGTATCGTTTGCTGAATATCATTACATATATTGTATCATGAGGAGAATATCGCGTATCGTATCGTGAGACTAGCGTATCGCTACACCCCTACTCAAGAGATGCAAAAAAAAAAATGTTTTATTGCAGTTTTGTGAAATGTGCTTATTTTGAAGCAGCCATAAAACCAACTCACCCGAGCGCAAAAACTTTATCAAAAAACGTGAGCATTTTCAAAAACTGCCGCATTTCCATTAAACGATTCACTTTAGCAATTTCAATTTTTGCAATCATTTAATCATTGGAAGCTCATCTACTGTTGGATAGTTTCAACACTGCTGAATGCCTCTGGGGAAAAAAATCTAACTTTTTGTCCACTACTGTTGGAAGATTTTACTTACTTCAAACTTTTCAAGTAAATGGGTTTTATTTTTACCTGTAAAATCTTAAGCTAAGCATTTAGTCCAGAACTTTAACAAAACAATAAACTTTGATTGAAATAAGTGTATTTCTTTTTCCAACAACCTCCCTTTTTTTTTTTTTTGCTTTTTGCGGCAACCTATAAAAGTCCTTTCTGCTTTAATTTGTAATCTAATGTGAAATGTGTGGGGCTTGAACAACACCAATGCCAAATGGACTGAAACCAAAAAGCACACCTATCTCTTGCATCATTTTATTATGTTCACCACTAATCTCTCCCTTCATTCCAGAGTAATCCACTGAGTTAGAACCTTGTCGGGGGTAAGCTTTCCTCCCCTGGAGCAGCAATGGACGACATGGTTCCTAATCCATCAAAAAGGTTTATCTGGCTCACCAGACAGGACTCCTACTATTTCAGCACACTAAATTGTAACCTCATAACATAATCCACAAAAGTGGTTTTTTAAGGCTTTTTGGTTGTTATTTTTGTAAGTTTTTTTTTTTTTTTTTTTTTAGCAGGACAGCTCTCTATATTCCTACAATGCTTGTTTCAAGAAGGGCGTCAGATACTGGACACATTATCTGTAACTTGGTGTCTTTCACAAAGTTTGCCAACAGAAAAAGGTTTCAGTGCAGCGTATGGAATATCAATCAATCAATCAAATTTTATTTGTATAGCACATTTCAGCAGCAGGGCATTTCAAAATGCTTCACATCATAACAAAAACAAAAACACAGAGCCATTCAACATAGAATCAGCAATGAAAACATTACATTAAGTCAAGTGTCGTCATTAAATTTGTAATTGATTACGTTTCAAACACAACTCTAAACAGGTGGGTTTTTAGTCGAGATTTAAAGGCATTCAGTGTTTCGGCTGTTTTACAGTTTTCTGGAAGTTTGTTCCAGATTTGTGGTGCATAGAAGCTGAATGCTGCTTCTCCTCGTTTGGTTCTGGTTCTGGGGATGCAGAGCAGAACCAGATCCAGAAGACCTGAGGGGTCTAGAAGGTTGGTAGAACAACAGCAGATCTTTAATGTATTGTGGTGCTAAACCGTTCAGTGATTTA
>CAEGAE010054498.1:0-20730 GCA_903067095.1 Girardinus metallicus
GGAAAGCAAAAAAAAAAAAAAAATAAAAAAAAAAAAAAAAAAAAAAAAAAAAAAAGAGAAAAGGGAGGAAAAAAAAAAAAAAAAAAAAAAAAAAAAAAAAAAAAAAAAAAAAAAAAAAAAAAGAGAAAGACATTTCCATTGGATTACAGCTGAAATTTTTTCTGAAAAGCGATGTTTTATTCACACAAATCCGGAAATAAATAACAAATACTCGGCTGCGTTCGAAGTTATTCGGCTATAGAGGAAAAAAACAAAACTAAATTTGAGCTCATTTGGAGAAGCTGTAGCAAGTTTGTACATTCCAGTTGTTGCAAAAAGAAAAGATAAAAAAAAAAAAATTGCAAGATTGGAGATGCAGCAAACAATCAGTTAGAATCTGGGATCTGGTTTTCAACTGATCGGCTGATTCAGATTGATGAGCTGCAGGTCAAATACTGAAAATAAAAATCATAAAATAGTGTGTTTCCTTCCTCACTTGGGTCATAACTAGAAACTCCCTCCCATTTTTCATCTAAAAACAGCATGTAGTATGATACATGTTTTCTGGGAATTTAATAAAAAATAAACACAAAGGTTAGCAACATACGCTTCGTTGCATAAGCTCTGATTTTCTATTTCTATAAACAGCTCTCTCTAACATGCAGCACATTTGGCTTTTATAAGTTTTTGTCCCTGGAATTAGAAAGAAATAATACAATGAGAGTTTGTCAAAATGAACATCAGTGGGTCATACCCCCCACATACAGCCAGACAAAAGACTTCCTGCCAGGAAAATAAACTAATTGGAGTATTTAAAAAAAAAAAATATATATATATACACATACATATATATATATATATATATATATATATACACATATATATATATATATACACACACACACACATCTATATAAAAAGCACATTTAAAAAAGAAAAAAGAAAAGAAAACAGTGCTTTCAAATTCATTCAAATCGTCCAAACGTTTTTTTTTTTTTTTTTTTTTGGAAACAAAAAAAGCTGAAAATACTATACTGGCAGCATTTTAGGCCTTTGACTGTACGCGGCAACCTAAACTGAATGGACAAATAACAAAAACAGGCATTAAATTGCCATAATCGTTCTCTAATTTGCCGTTTCTCCAGCCTGTCTCTGGATAAAATCATTACTGTGTGGAAAGCGGAAAGCCAGAAGGAAGTCCAATGCGTTTCCCCTCCTAATAATAACTCAGGAATGTCTGCAGCAGCACATTTACGTCCAGATAGAACTGGGTGAATTAAAGTCTGGCTTATTTCAGCAGACGCAATTATCATCACACTGATTTGTTAAGCCCAATTCAGATAAAGTTATTAACAATGGCATCATACTTTAATTCCCCGATTAGATCCTGTGAAATGAATTAGTCTCAGCCCAGAATAGACTCGGTGTTTTTAACTCGTTTGAGTTCATCTTATCTACTATTGATAATCTGCAGTTATCGTGACAGATTATGGGCTAATTAAAAGCAGATCGACTTGTTTAGAAGAATCAAACTAAACTCCAGATGTGCATAAAAACTGCGAGAGAGAAAAAAAAGAAAAAAAGTATAGGTGTTTTGTTTCCAGTGGCTTCCAGGTCACTTGTAACCAGGGACTGATCCGCCAGGCTGGGCTGCCCTTCATCACCGCCTGGCCTCTCTTACCTTTTTGTGTCTGTCTTTGAAAGGTAACGCAGGCCACGGCATCTCCTGCAAAAAGTCCTGCCAGTGTTTCTGGTCCTGGTCGGACGACACGAAGACGACTTCCAGCTTGTCCTTATGCTCGGACGCCTTTTTGAAGCGGCTGTAAAACTCGCACAGGCTGCCGTTGAACTGCTTGCACGGGGCGTTCAGGCTGCACCCGAAGAAGAGCCCGACCAGGGAGAGCCTCGCGCCCAGAGACTGCACGTCCACCTCGGCTTTCTCGCTGTTCACGAGCCGCTCCCCGAGCAGACTCACCAGAAACTCCGACATCGCGGCTCGACACGGTCCGAGAACACGCAGCCACACGCAGGCACAACCGTAACCCCCCTCCCGCTCCCTCTTCAGCCGAGGCTGCTGCACATGTAACCGCGGCGTGTGTTCGGGGCGACACCCAGCACTTCCTTTCACCTCCACCGAGAGGTTTGTGAGGGGAGCTCCGAGCCCCGGAGATAAGGAGAGAGGCGTTGCGGTTGTGTGGGCTTCGCCGCGGCTCTGCTCGCCCCTCCGCTCTGAGCGCTGTGCAGGAATGCGCTTCGCTTAAATCTCCCTGACTGCAACAGAGATGACTCCCATTTAGCATGAAATCGCTCATTTACACCAGCTGTTGCTAAATAAGAGTTCACTTCTCCCGCGTGTCATGTGAGGGTTTTAATGCAGTAATACCTCGAAAATTAGGCTAAATTAGACTTTATTTTGTTTTTATGTTTTTATTCTCAACTCTCTTATTTTAATAGTTCCACTTACGCGAATGTTCTCTTTCGTCACAAACACACACACATATTTGTTGCAGGTAATTACTATATTGATCTAATAAGTTTTATTTTACATACGGAGTGAATTTCATCAGATTTTTGTAAACGCTGGAGCGACCCAGCAACTTCTAAAAGTATGCTGCCACCTAGCGGTCATACCAAGAAAACAACATGAGGGCGTGCCTTCTTTATACGGTCGATACTTTTGGAGAACATAAAAAAAAAGCCTTACGCTGTGTTTCAGAGCCGGTCCGAGACTTTTTGGGGCCCTATGCAGATTTTCATTTGGGGCCCATTATACCAACATGCTTTATCGTTCCTACGCTACTCTATGTAACATGTCTGCTATCATTAGCGCTGTTTGTAATTAGCTTATATTATAGCAGTGTTGTTACTGCTAATGATTTTAACTCTACGGGAGCAGCAAACAAGGAAATATATTTGGATTTTGAAATGCAGAGTGATATTCAAATGTTCCATATTATTTTAACTACTTGAAAGTAACATCAGTTGATAAAACCCTAAATTTACAATAAACAATTTCATGTTATATTTCCCCACGAGTGGCAGCAGGCAACAGCAGGAATAGATTGACCCGTTACTTGTGCAACACTGTAAAAATAATAAAAATGGTTTCCCATGTGCAATAGCATTTAGTTTGTGTTTTTCAAATTTATTTTAAATATACATTTGTTTTACTTTATGTGTTGGTCTATCATATGGAAACCTCAATGAAACGCAGGTTTGTGGTTGCAACATGACAAATGAAAAAGTCTGAGGTGGATGAATATCTGTGAAAACCCAAACATCAGAGGCAAGAATCCTTAGAAACAACTGAACATCTCATGACTACTGCAGATGCCTTTCACGTGTTCTTTACGCATCAAGTTTTGCAGGAGGCAGATGAAACTTTCTGGTGACCTCTGAAGGAAAAGTTGAAAAGAGGAAGATGTAACAAATTGCAAATAATGCACCGTTTAACTATTCAACATCAATTTTTTTTTTAATTATTATTATTTAAGTTCAATTGCAAGGCAATGGAAAAAAATGATCAGAATATAAAAATCTCTAGGTGCTTTTTGAATCAACAATTAGTGTGTGTATGTGTATACAGTACTTTATTTACTGATTGCACAGCATAATCAAAGAAGAAATGGATCCTTCAAAACAACCCCACTAAAGAGTCGGGGAGCTGCATGTGACAGACTGGTTGTTTTAGTAAAAACGCAGCCAGCGATGCCGTCGAACCAATTTATATTGAGATCAGAACTGGGTCATTACTAAGTGCTTGAACGAAGCAGTGTAAACAGTTGATTAGCGAAGAAATGTTGGCTCTTTATGAGTCGGGGACCGTTCAGTCTTCAGTGAACATCATCTTCACCAGATCTGGCTTGAAGCACTCTTCCTCCACCAGCTTCTGAGGCTGCAGCACAAAGATCACAGTTAGCTTGTAGCACTGCTCTGATGGCAGATGGTATTTTTTAATTTATTTAAGAGAGCCTTTTGACAACATTTGGTTTTTCCAAAACATCTCTGTCGACTTTCACATCCAGACTCTATGGACTCATTGCTGTAGATTCAAACATTAAACGATTAACTACTTACTGTGCCGTATCGCAGCAGAGTGGGAACTCCACTCAACTTCAGGGTCTTCTTGAAGTCGTTGTTTGGATCCTTCCAACTAAAGCACAAGGTAGACATTATCGCAACAAACCTGTTTCTACAGAATTCAAAAACAAACAGCAACATCAGCTCTATAGATTTAAAATAAACTAAAAAAAAAGCAGTTTGGGGATGGGATGTATTATTCATTCAATTTTACTTTAAATAATGCTTTTAACTGAAGATAAACAGCTCAGCACTGATGAAGCTGGATTTATCACAAGTCACAGACAATGAATTTGAACAGACCTTGTTTAAATGTATGAAAAAAAAAATCAAATTTGTCCAAATGAAACGTCATAAAGATAAACCCTCATCAAGTAAATCAAAACTAATTGATGACTTTTTTTTTTCTCACTACAACATAACTTAAATACTTTATTCATGTTTTATGTTTTATACCTAGTGTCCTTTTGACATACTACAGTCAGTAATTCTGCTGGTCAAAAACGAATATTTCATCAATATTTCTCTCAAGAAGAAGCTTACTATGGTCTATCTCCAACTTGACAATAAATGAAGACGGAGCCCTCAGGAAGATGAGTCAGCTCCCCTCTTACAATTGGCTCAGCTGGAAAAAAAAAGAGCAAGAACAATTTATTTTTAATGCAAAATAAAAAGAAATAATAAAAATCAAAATATTTTAGAGCAACAAATGACAAACATAATGCAGCCAGTCTCGCATAATGACATAAGCTATATTTAAGTCACCTTTCACACAATCTGGACACCAGCTCTTTCCCTCGGCGTCTTTGTTGCCTGAAAAATACGCGAAAATATCCTTCCCTTTTCTCCCAGAAACCGCCTTACAGAACTCCTCGTATCCGTGCACGTTCACTTCTTCATAACCAGCCATGCTTTCGACTGAGAAGATTTGAAATCTGCCTGTGACTTTCAATCTGAGCTGCTACAAGCACACGTTTCGAACGCTGAAGTTGCAACAAAAATAAGGAATCAGAAGTTGAAGTACTACTTCCGGGTTGAGCGGCGGTTCTTAAAGTGATCGCGCACAACAGTTAGGCCATGTATAGCGGGCCGTCTTAACATAAAATCGACTTCATTACACTTACTTTTATTGTAAAATCTGACATTGGTTCGTGACTAGATGTGTTAGTTAATTAAGAGATCTCTAATTATATTTTGACTTGACAAAATATCTATTTGAAATATCTATAATTACATTCTAACTAGTAGAAATGACATCAAATTTACCATAAAGCTGTAGGAAGATATCTATAATAAATTGCTGACTATCTGAAAAATATATATTACAGATATCAGCAAGAAACTGTCACTAGCCATTAAGTAGGTTTAATATATGTGCCTTTTTATTCTGACTAGTTATATTTCCATTTAAAGATGTCTTAATTGTACTTATTATTCATGATATCTTAATTGTATTTTTAGGTATCAGGTAATTAAATTAAATTAGTCCAAATTAAAATGCAAATATCTTGAAAGCAAACAATGACAGGGAAAAACTTATAAATATTTTTGACAAGTCAAAACTCCTTATAAAATTCCAAAAATATCTCAAATTGAATTAGATATTGTGAACATTTTTATTCTAGATGCCTTTGAGATATACTGAAAAAATTACTCATCAGAATGTTCTTTAGAATATCTTGAATTATTATTCATACTAGTCAAAATATAATAGATACCTTAAGCTTCCATTCGGGATAGTGAAATTGCATTTTTAGATATCTAGAATGTAATTACGGACAGGTAGACGAAGTCGATTTTATGTTAAAACGGCCTGCCATAATATTTCGCCCGTCGCGCAGTCTTTGTTTTATTTAATATTTTTTTATATATAATTGTTAATATATGTATTATAATTTTTTTACAAATGCTTAAGTAAGAAAACACACTTTTATTATATTATTATTATTATTATTATTATTATTTTGCTTACGATATCGTTATTTAAAAAAAAAAAAAAAAAAAAAAAAAAAAAAAAAAAAAAACTACTTCCGCTTGTTGTTGTCATGGCGCCGTTTCAAACTGTTGTCCAGACTTCACGGGATTTTAAAACCTTATTCACGGTGTATGTTTTACTTTGGTATTCTGCCCGTCGGTATATTCTTTAATTCCAGACTTAAACAGTTGGCTGTAAACGACGACAAAATGGTGGAATCGTCAGTTTTGGGGTTAACCTGAAGTAAACGAGGTGCATTGAAAGGTTGCGTTAGCTTTCTCGTGCTAATAGGTATTAGCATTAGGTTTAAATTATTATTTACAGTTGTTACCATTGTATTTATGTCGTCTGTCGCTGCAATGCCAGCACAGTTACCAAGACTTCAAAACCAGGATAGAAACTGGGTTTATGTGGGCTCAGCCCGAAACGTAAACAGCAACAATTCAACAACTAGGACGTCCCAAACAAAGGTAAACAAATGTTTTAAGTTTTCAAGATATTTAGCTCAGCTGTCGTATTCCACTAAAGCTAATAAATTAGCTTTAGCAACTTTTAGAGATGCTTAATAATGTTGAATTGCATATAGTTCTATTCAAGGCACGTACATATAGCCTATGTCCAGGAAGCATGTCAAACAGCAAAGCTAAGCAGAAAAGAAGTTTAAGTTTGCTTATAGCTTACCTTCACTTGGTCTCTTGTGAAATGACAAAGCAATTTCGCTTCTTTTACAGACACCGAAGACGTTTGTCAAAAACTAGTCTGACATAAAATGTATTTCTGGGATTTTCATTTCTTTTGACAGTTGTTGTTTAATGAGGCCATTCCCGTGAGTGTGGTCAACCGTGCCACTCGTGTAGGCCCTCCGGCTCCCATTGTGATAGAGAGACTGCTTCCACGTCCGGAGATGCGCGAGAGTCCGGACAGCCTCCGCAGCTCCCGCAGCTTCACCGTGCTCTCCGAGGAGAGGCTGCAGGCTGCTGTCAAACTGGCCAAGCGAGACCTACGGCGAAGACACCTCGGGTCTCTTGCAAAGACCTCACCGAAACATTTGCAGGAGGCCTCTGTCTTTGAAACAAGTGACGCGGAGCTGCTTCGGGTAAACTAGCCTTAACTAAAAAAAAAATAAAGAAGTTTCCGAATAGTTATTCAAACAAAGATTTAAATAACTATTGTCTTGTCTCCGTAGGAGCTAGTAGCGGCTCCAGGCAAGCAAGAATCGAATGTGGCCACGTCGAAGGAAAAGAAGGCTCCGATCGGTGCTAAACAGCGAGCATCCAAGAAAAACCCTTCTTCTTTAATGCCCGGTGTTGGCCAGTCTCCTCCAACAAGAGACCCCGGTTTAAGGCAGATGGAAGGAGGCAAACCGGGACATTTAAGCAACGAGATCCGCAAACTGCAGAATGAGCTGGAAACGTACATTAGGAAAGTGGAGGAGCTAGCTAATCGAGGTAATCTTTGCAGACAGCTAGGGCTGTTGCTGTGCTGATTCTGAACTAACGATTATTTTAGTTATCGATTAATCTAATCTGACGATTAATCGGATTTTAAAAACTGGCACATGCTACAAGTTTGTTCAGTTTTATATACTACATTAGAAATACTTTAATAAAATGCAGATAAACAGATAATTAATTTAACGAGGAAAAAAAAATTTCTTGTCTATAATGCAACAAAATCTGGTGATATTTTGGATAAACTGATTGAGAATTGGATAGCAAAATGTTCTGTTTATTTATTTTTTTTTTTGCAAAATGTGAACCAGGTGAACCTTACTAGAACATATGTGCAGAAAAAGAAATTGTGCAAAATGTCTATCTATTTTGTACAGTTTTTGCTTAATTATTCATCTGACTCTGTTGCCCTTTCAGCAATTTACCTTTTTTTTGGGTCTGCATGTGCCAGTAAACAATTCATTACTAAATGAGTTGACGATTATTTCAGTAATCGATTAATCACAATTAATCATGATTAATCTGATCAGTCATTTCAGCCCTACATACAGCTTCCCACTCTTGATTCTTAGAGCTACTTGCTGTTGCTACCACATACATTTTTACAGGCAAAATAATCCATTTTAACATGTAAAATGAACTGCAATTTGAATTTTCTTTGGCTCTTAGTCAGTTTTTAATGTCACTTCATTACTGATCAAAAGGACAAATGCTGACAAATCTTTCTCTTCCCCCAATTTATGTAATTCATCAAAGTAATAAAAAACACAATTTTCAGTCTCTAAGCAAGTCAACCAACAGCATATCCTGTTATGTGCTTCTATTGAGTTGAATAAAAATCAGATATTATAGAGGGGAATGCTTCGAAGCACACATCAAACTCGTCATACCAGGATACTTTCATCTTTTATTTTATAGCCCTTTAATAAAAAGTACATCGTAATCGGCTGGTCAGACCCCAAAGAAAATTACAATTAGCTTTTGGCAACGGAAAAACCAGATCAGTGCATTTTTAAAATAGACCCAGTTAGCAAAGTCACCTCCACATTCAGTGATTTTTTTTTTTTTACTGCATGTTGATCATGATCAGGCCTTTCTACAGGTGAAAAACTGGAGGAGTCTTTGGAACCGGAGGAGCAAATCAAGCTGGAGATACGCAGACAGAAACAGGCCGCGCGCTCAGCACGCATCATTTATGTTCTACAGCGACAGGTATTTATGTTATAGACAGCAGGTAATGTGATGAAGTGTGTTTTATGTGCCTTCAGCTGTAAATACTGTTCTTCCAGGTGAGAGAGATACAAGATGATATTGAAAAACTCAAAAGAGAGAAAATGTGGGAGTCAAAAAAGGTAGGTGTTTTTTTTTTTTTTTTATGACAGAGTGTTAGAGCCAGGCTTGGAATAAAAATAATTAAATAATTGGGGGAAAAAAAGTCGAACGGCTGCGAGTCAAAATAATACGAGAATAAAGTTATAACACAGGAATAAAGTCGTAGCAAAGTCAGAAAAAAGTCGTAAGACAATACATTTGAAATGGTGCAAGAACAAAGTTATATTACAAGAAGAAAGTTGAAGCAAAATGAGAAAAAAGTTACATCACAATAAATGAAACTAACTTTTTCCTGTAATTTTATGACTTTCATTTAGTGTTTTTATTTCTAATTTATGACTTTTGTTGTCATAATATTCAGATTTTATTCTCATAATAAAAAGAAAACCCTCTTAGTCTGGCCCTGATACTCATGAATCTACAATTATGATATTTTCAAAGTAATTTCAACACTAATTGAGTTTTTCTTTTTTTTTGTGTGTGTACTAATAAGTCCATAATGAGCAGCTGGAACATAAAACAATATTCACTTTGTAGTTTTTATCTGCATGTAGTTTCGAACTACATAATTTTAGGTAGTTGAAAGTGATAAAACTTGAAGGAATTTGTGTTTTTATTTGTACTCGTTTGTCCCTCGTAAACAAAAGTGTGGAACCGACAATTCTGGACGCGCACGTCTAGAGTTTGAGTCTGCTAAAGCAGCAGACTACACGCTGCTGCTTTAGTCGTTCTCAGCGATGAACTCAGCGAACTGTCCTCTTGCCGTTTCAGTCCGTGGCGGTCGGCAGGCTGGCGGCCGCCCACCGGGGCGCTCTCAGGGCCCTGCAGGTCATCATCCACCAGCTCTCAGATCGGCCTCACAGCAAGGTGCCCCCTCATTACAAAGAGCTGGGCCAGCTGATCCGGCAGCTGTCTCTCTGCTCGGCTAAGGTGGAAGTGGACCAGGGGTCGGCTGTACCTGAGACGGCCCTGGACATTCTGCAGAAACTGGAGGTGAGGAGCGAATGTTGTTGTTTTATGTTACAGCTGCTCATTATGGACTCCATAATCTCAATGAGTGTTGAAATTACTTTGAAAATGGGGGGTATTAATTGTAGATTCATGAACAAGAAGTAATAAAATGAATTAAATCTTTAACTGTTATGCCAGCAGAGATTTAAAGTGAATATAGTTCCTGATGAAAAGCTTCGTTTATTACAACACAACTTCAGTGTTTGCTGATATGGAGGACCAAATCTGACATAATTAAAAAATAAATATACGAATGGCCCAGTGAATGAATCAATACACTTAAAGTGTACCAATTACTTAAAAAAAAAAAAGAGAACTTTAAATCATGTTATTCACTGTTCATGTTTTTTCCAGCCTCGTTCCAACAAATTATATCTGCACATAATTTCAATTTGACTGCTTTTAAAAATATATGTTTTTGTTTTTTCTTCTACTTGTTCATTGTTGTTTTCCACATATTATTTAATTTCCCTGTTGGGATCAATAATGAATTAGATTCGATTAACTTCTTTTATTTCTTTTATTTACATTTTCCTGCCTCCTCTTTTCACTTTACGGTTATTTCTGCCTCATTGTGCAAATGAGGAGTGGTGGCGTCGACTTCTGACTATTGATTTGTTAGCGTTACACTGATTGGCTCCTATCAGTGCGTTCCTGAAGTAGTCAAAAGCTGAATCGGTGTAATAGCACTTTGCACCAATCTGATGGCAGAATCACGTAAATAACATGATTAAAAACGACAAATATCTCTGTTGTTGAGCTCACACGTCTATTTACTCAACAATTAAAATGAAATACGATTAATTGCAATTAATTATAGTTAATTAACTGCAATTAAAAATTAAAACTAGTCACAAAAACAGATCCAAACTACATAGAGTATCAGTTTAATTTAAATATTAATTTTATAAAAATTGGTTTTAGAAATTTATTGCTAAAATATGTAGAAGTTGAGTTATTTGAATATCTTCATCTTTCTAAAACAATGGCTTAAGTCCTTTTTTTTTTTTTTTTTTTTTTTTTGTGCCAAAAGTAATTTTGGCCAGAAAAAAAACAGAACAAAACAAAACAAAACAATCTCTCTCTTGGAAAAAAGGATTTAGGCTAAAAAAAAAACATTGGTACAAAAGTGACATGAGCCGTTTTCTAGGAAGGTGATGATATAGTATGAGGGCTGGTTATTTTTTTTGTTTTTCGGTTCTTTATTATCGTGCTTAATCCGGTACCTAAGCCTCTCTGCATGACTTCCTACAGATTTTAGACTCGGCCCTCAGCAAACATGAGACGCTGGAGAAGCTGCAGGCCCAGACCCGTCCTCCACGCAGGAGGTCTCCTCACCGCAGCGCGTCCCCCACCACCGGGCCCCACAGTCTCAGCATGCTAGCTGCTCCGGGTCCTCACAGACCTGCAAATCCTAGAAGATCTGTTCGTGGTGGTAAACATGTTCTTTTTTTCTCTTTCTTTTTCTTTCACCTCAGTGCATTTCAGGGTTTATATTTATGCTCAGCGACTCATTACAGATCCAAACCAAACTGTGTTATTTTCGACATCTGCTACATGTATTTTAGGTTTCTTATCTTCGGTTCTAAGCTTTTTCTTATTTTCTTTTTTGCCCGTAGAGTCACTCTGATACGAAGCACCTGTTGTCCCCCTTCTGTTTCTTGAAGCCACCATACAGCTCTTTTTGTGTGTGTGTGTGTGTGTGCGTGCGTGTGTGTGATTGTGTTTGACCTCCCTCTGCGGTTAAGTGGCTGCTCCCAGGTTGAAAATTGACGTGGAGCCTCGATTTAGAGATACAAAACAGCAACTGAAGTGCAAAGCGGTGGCCTTTGCCCCCCCTGCTGCTTAGCTTTATGAGCAGTTAACTCCCGCTGGCTTTTATTGAGCTGAGAACTATCCTCTGCAAGAGATGACATAAACGCCCACAATGAGCTTTATCTGCAACTCCTGCAGCCAGGGAGGATTGTATTGAATATGTTCAATACATTTTGCCGTAATGCAGTCGCCAAAACGTTGAGAGTGAACTCTTGCTTGTTATGGTTTCAAACAATTTTTACGTTTAAATCTCAGCGTGTTCTTTAATTCAGAGTTCATACGGGTGCTTCAAATTCTTTAGTTCCATTTTTGGTGTTTTCAGTGTTTGGAAAGTGCTTGATTTGTGCATAAAGTGCTTGATATTCAAACTGCACAGATGTGTAATAAAGAGCAATCTAATGTTTGACTAAAAGCCTTAATTTTGAGAGCATTAATTACAGTTGAAACCACATATTTTCTTGCATCCAAAAACAAAACTAACTTTTTGAAAGTTAAGTCAAACGATACTTTTCACGTTTTGGATCAGGAACAAATTACCCAATTTTTTCTATTTGCTAAATGCCAGAAAACGTAGCGAGAACATCTGGTTTGAGATTTTGAATGTTAAACAATATTAATAAAATTTGCAGATATTTTTTTTTCTTTGATAAATCAGTGTTTTGTTCTCGAACCAGTCGGGTGTAGAGAGCATTTATCATATAGTTTATCATTTATCTGATTATGAGAAGAATCTTGATTTATTGTTATCACAATAAATTCCAATTATTGACATTTAAACCCCCCCTAACGCTGACCTTATTGCCAGGATTGATACCTTTATTATATCCTCCACTGTTTGTTCAGTGGAAACGTCGATACGTTTTCAAATACAGTTACCATGTGCAGATCAGTGATACAAATCACACACTTCTTTCTGTGACTGATGTCTTACAGAAGCATATAGCAAACGGGAATGTTTTTAAAGATCTGCCTTTGTGCTTGTGGGACTCTTTTTGCTGTGACACACAGTCATAGTCAAACACTTGCCTAAAAAAGATGCAATAAATCGTTATTGTGTGTGTGTGTGTGAGGGACGTGGCAAAACATCAAATTTTGCTGTATTTTAATCTGCCTGCTGTAGAATTTAAAAATACCATCACGGGACATTATTAATGACTGTAATAAATTACATCATTTAGTAGTGAACTGAATTGTTTTTTATCTCCAACGTGTGATGCTGGAAAAGTTTGAAAACTTACCTTGAAAATGCTTGAAAAGTTCTTGAATTTTAATGTGGAAGTGGAAAATACACAAACTCTGCTGATTTCTGCTTGTGTTGTGACTGTTCAGATGCGAACAAATCAAAGTTCACGTCTTCCATTTGTACCCGCAGGGCGAAAAGTGGCGTTACAAAAGCTGAAATTGGCCTCCCACCAGCCTCTGGCGGCTGGTGTGCACAACGTCGGCCAGCAGAGGGAGCTGCAGAGACTTCCTCAGCCAAACAGTAACCACCAGAGCAGGCGGCACCCGGGGAGGAGAAAAGCTGAGGTAATGAAGGTGCTTGATGTATTTATTGGGCCAGTTATTAACGTTCAAAACATCTGTCTTTGTAAATATGTCACGGTCGATATTTATTGACTTGTTGAAAATGGGTCTCATCCCGACCAGATGAGAGACGCAGGTTTCCGGCAGCCGACAGTTTCCTCGCAGCTCAGAGTCAGTCAGCTGCCTCAGCGGGAGAAGTCTGTTCCCTGGATGCCAACGTCGCCCCGCTCTCCTCCTCAGCAGCAGTAAATCTTCATGAAAACGATAAAAAAAAAAAAAAAACATGAACTGTAACTCTGCTAAATCGATAACATGTTTGATTTTAAGGTAACAGGAAAAAAAACAAAAAAAAAAAGTAAGAATTTGTAGTTTGTAAAACGATAAAAGGCCTATTTTCCTACAGAATACTTTTCTATCTCTCCATAAGTTGGCAAGACTTTTTTAAAAAACTAAATTTAAAATGCATAAATAAAAGGTGACAAAAACAAACAATTTCATTTTTAAAAAAAATAAGATTAAAAAAACATTCTTGGCTAAATTGCAAGAAAATCTGATGGTAATATTTTTGGGTTAACTGATAGCAAAAGATGCTTAATAGGAGATTTTTATTTATTTATTTTTTTTCAGATTTTGAACCAGGTAAAACTAAATCTGTCCCACTTGAGGAATTCTGGGTAGAAACAGACGAAGAAGTGTTTTATTTTAAGTGTAGATTTTTTTGTACAGTTCTGGCTTAATCACTGTTCTGAGTTTGTTTTTCTTTTACAAATGAACTTTTCTGGAGTCTGTATATTGAAATGAACAATTAATCGGTTACTAAATTACACAACGATTATTTCAGTATTCGATTAGTCATGATTAATCATGATTGATCATGATTAACTCGATTAATCGTTTCAGCCCAACATCGCACTATGAAATCAAGTGAAGATGAATCAAAACCTTTCCAGGATTATTTCATCTGATTGTCTGGCAAGATTATCTCTCTCATTTATGTCCGTCTTTGCTCGTACCTGTGCCTTTTAATCCCGTGCTGGCGTCCCAACAGAGCCCCTCAGAGGTGGAGGCCTGAGCCCCGCTGCCTCTTCTCCCCGGTGAAGCCCCCGCCGAGCCCTCCAGGGGAGCAGCAGGCGGGACGTCAGTCAGAAGCCGAGCGAAGTGTGAGCGCCACCACGCAGCGAGCAGCAAAGAGGCGAGAATCACCTCTTTTTTTCTTTTCTTTTGTTTTTTTTACATCTTCCACTTTGCTAAATTTGCTTCAGAGTGAATCAGTGCCATTTCCTAGATTAGTCGTTTTGTGATTTTGTGATTTTTTTTTTTTTTTTTTTTTTCTGTTCATTTCAGCTTCATTCAATAAAAGATCTGACCCTGCAAGAACAGAAAAATGCCAAGTGGATGAAATGGAGTGGAAATGAATTTTAATGAGCCCCTTACTCGGTATTCACCGAGTCATTTCTAACCTTCATGCCAGACCCCACTTGCTGCAAAGCCACAGGCAACACTCCGATTATGATTCAAAGTTATTGTTTTTGCCTGTAAATTAATCTAGATACAATTGAGGCCATTCCTCTTTTTGAGTGATAAGTGATTGGTGCGTTTCCGGTGCTTATAAGCGTCGCGGTAATTGAGTATTGCACATATGCGCTCTTTTAATCAACTGTTCATTACTACAGTTGTGGATTCCTATTAATCAGCTGCTAGCAGCCTGGTTTTAGTGATGGCGATTATAAGTTATTCATGCGAAAGGCTTAATCAAACTTCTGTTTGGCGTCATGTAAAAATCGCCGGCTATTTTTTTGCAGGACGTCTTATCAAGAGAAGATGACTACGCAGCTCAGTGAGGAAGAGGCGCCACGCATTCAGAGATTAAGGTACGTCACTGATACGCACAGAGTGTTCATGACGCTGCGTTACAGCCGCTGTGGTGTATTGTACTGGGATTTCGTTTAACAGACAAACACAAAGGGGATCATAATTGTGAAGTAGAAGAAAAGTGAAGCATGGTTTTCAAAAAAGTTTCACATGTAAAATTCGGAGTTAATGCTTTGTAGAACCACCTGTTGTTGTCGCAGTTACATCAAAATATTTTTGGGTGTGTCTGTACCGTCTCTGGACGTCCAGACTGAAACCGCTGTCCCTACGATTCTGCAGTGAAGTTCAAATTTAGTCAGAGTGGATGAAAAATATGAGTCGCAGTTTTAACGGGGCAGTACTGTGTATTTTCCAGGCATTTAGTGCATCTATTGCACTAAATGCTGCATCTATTAAAATATGACGTAAAAGAAATTGTACTTCGGAATTTACAAACCGTGTAGAATTTTATTTGTAAAAAAAAAAAATAAAAACGTGTAATTTTCACAGTTACACACTCCTTTGTGTCCTATCGCATAAAATCCAGATTAAACTCAACACATTTGACATTACGTGGCTGTAATGTTAAATATGTTCACCATATGAGAATATACATATATATACATATATATATATATATGTGTTGACTGAAATATGAGAAAGTTGACCCAGACTGAATACTTTTGTGTCTCTGCGTAAATTATTCAGCTGTAATCTTCTGCAGCGTTTCAAACCCACGTGAGAACTTTCAAATTCAACACGCATAACGAAACAGGTCAAGGTTCTGAGAGGATAATCACTTGACGGTAATTGTAAATATAATATGTAAACGCAATAATTAAAGTAATACAATGTAATAGGAGTTTTTTTTTAATCTCTTGTAAACATTCGCCATTGTATTAATTAAGAAAAAATAATTATCTCACATCACTCGGGAACAATCCTGCTGCTAAATCTCTGTGCCGGTGCCAGTCCGTGGCAGGAATCCACACAGCAATCAGCCAGAGCAACTCAAAGAAACTAATCATCGCAATCATATGTGCGGCTAGAACGGGAGTTATGCCGGCGGCGAAACTATCCCCCAGACAAAAGATTAGGAATTAAAGCAAGCTGTCGATGTGGTAAGTACAAGGGAAATCAGAGTTTTTAGCCTCATTGACCAATAAAGATTTCCTAATTAGCCACTTTGGAGTTTGACGATACAAGGTGCAGTCAGCGCTTTGTCCAAACAGCGTTAATTGTCATCGCAGTGGATTTTTTTATTTCTTCACAGCTAATTTAGTGATTTCACGGAATGAAACGTTGATCTCACTTATCAAGAACAATTACAGCTGCTGGTTTTGTGCTTAAAAAAAACCTGCGGCATGCAAATGCTTCATTTTGCGGCCGATGTCCGAGCACCATTTCTTCAGTCAAATACAATTTCTCTTTAAAAGCTCTTTTTTTCGTTGTTTGTTTAGTCCTAAACATGTAATGTGCATCACATTGTAAATTGTTCTACAAGCTGTTGGTTGATAATTAAATTGTTCATAAGCAGCCTTTCTGTAGTAAACAAAGATTAAATGTTTATATTAGGACTGGAGGCATTGTCGCAAAATGTGCCTGAGAGAGAGAGAGCAGTTGTTGTTGCACAGCTCTGCAGTTCAACTGACATTTTAAGCCCGTGCATATTTAAAAAGTCTTAAATTCATGTAGCTAAAATTAAGGCCTTAGAATGTCTTGAATTCATTTTGAAAAGTAAGTTGGCCGTTAATGTGTTGTTCTGGACAAAATACATTTTGTCTCTACAGAACTATTTAATCTTATTCCATTTTTTTCCCTCATGTGACTTTTCTGTTAGGCAAAAGTTTGTGTCACACTCAAACATATTTATTGAGTTCAGCAACTCGAGATATTTGAGGCTACCAATAGCTAGCTACCTTGCTAACTTTTTTTTTTTATTATTATTATTTTTTTTTTGAGTCTATCATGGTTAATGGAAAATTTATCACTAGTTGACTGGAAGATGTTTGTACGTTTCTGTGGAGATATAAGTCTTAACTTCTCTTCGTAATGCTCTTAAAAAGTCTTAAATTTGAGTTGGTGAAACCTCTAAGCTGTTTTCAGCAACTTATATTAGCATTTAACAAATAGTGCTATCCCTTTGGAGTAAAATGTGTATGTTTGCGCACAAAGATACGAATCTAAAATTCAGACTTGAGCTTCCAGATCCATGTTAACTTCCTTCGCCATCTGAGTTACAACTGACCGTCATTCCCCGTCTTCGTGTGAACATCGGTAGCCATGCAAAACACTGTTGTCTTTTAGGGCATTTTAACCTACAATAAGGCCGTTGTGGAAAATGGTCAACAAAAACTTTCACAGAAAAACAAGTATTCCTGAAAAGAAACTGCTAACAAGTCTACTTAGAATCCAAGGCCGACCTAGTTTCTTGATGCCATTTTTATTGTCGTTTTCTGGAGAACATGCCTCGTCTTATTGGTTAAAGGGAATGTAATTCATCCACTGCAGAGCAGCTTGTGACGTAGGCATGTTTCGGTTCACAGGTCTGAAGTCGTTTTCCCAAATCAGTGGGCCGAAGGAGCTGAGCACGGCGCCAGAGAGGGCAGCCAGCGACTCTCTGGTGAAACACAGGTGGGGAGGATTTTATCCGTTACCTCCGTGGTGTCAAACATTTCCAGTTGTTCTGTCACATGAACATTTTTTAAAGACGTTTACCTTCTTATCCTCCAGAGTATACAGTGATCCTGACTGTTTTGGGTTTTTTAGCAGGAAGGTGTGGCCAAGAACAAGCCTGACAGATCTAGGAGGATACGGCTCCCTGAGCATGCTGATGAGATGGTACGTTATTCAGAGCTGAATATTAGGTCTGTGGCAATAAATCAGTTAATCGCATTATAAATTAAAACCTACTTGCATGATTTATTGTTTTTCTGTCTTTCTACAAAAAACTTGATGACAAAATTCTTTAGTCTGCCGCTTTTGTCTCAGCTAGCCTCCTTTTTTTTTTTTTAAGAACAATTTTGTTTACAGAGACTTAATAATTCACTCTATTTGCTATTTCTGTTGTATTGTTTATTTAATTTGGATATTTAAAATGTTTTCCAGTTCCCGTGTTAAACGTTCACCGCAATGCAAAGCTTATTGGTCTTTGAGAATGTGTTCTTGTGTTACTACGCCATGAAAATGGTCTCAGAACAACAGTATTACGAAGTTATCATGTAACTTGAAGGACTATTTATCGTCCAGCAAACTTTGTTATCGTGACAGACCTTCTGAATATTCTTTTCTGGTTATCGGTCAGTATCGCATCAAAAACAACAGGAACTCATGATAACATTTTGCCAGCTTTTTGTCACCTGGCTGTAAATTGCCGTTTATAGGCTGCAGGCGATCACCTGCGACTCGATGAGCATCAGGAAGAAGATCTGCCGAAGGACACCGCTCCCGATGCGTGGGCCGTAAACATGGGCATGGGGGACATGACCTGGCGTGGGCTGCAGGCCTCTACCCTGGAGAGCATGCTGCTTCGGATGGAGGAAATACAGGTGAGAGTTGCCCTGGGGGCGGGGGACCAGTTAAAGGTCACGGTGCAACCTCAAAGGTTACCTGTAATCGGCTTGTTATTTCTAGTGAGCTGTTGTGACAGTTGGGGTCTGCTGCTGCTTACTGATTTGCCATCTAGAGGCAAATCAGCATATTATACTTTGATTTTCTGGGTACTGTGGTAAAAAAAATGGATCCAGGATTCGGCTGTTATTTTGAAAACACTGCAAGTGAAATTTGTATTAACCTTTATTTATGGTTCATTTGGTACTTAATTATTATTGATACTTCCCCTTAAAACTGAATTATGTAACTTTTATAAAAATATGTTGTTTTTTTTTCCATATTTGTTAAAAAGTATTACTATGTCCTGACAAAATAATATGTGAAAAAATTGAGCTCTTCATCCTCCTTGTGGCCCTACTCCACCACTTGGTCAGAAACAACTAATCGAGCCAGGAGGAGGGTCTTAGTGCTGCTAATCAACCTAGTGTACGCGCTTCTCACACCTTCCCCCTTACTCCATGCTAGGCTACAGCTAGTTCCCTACATTTGAGCCCGTCATGACTTCTTAAGCTAGTTAGCATACCCACCAATGACGGCGGATAAACAGTTGTCTTATAATCATAAGTTGCTTTTCCACCATTTGTACTTTGAGCAGCATGTAATCAGGCATGACTGACAGCGCCTAGACCCTTCTCCTGCCTCTGATTGGTTGTGATCTGGAGCGGTGTATTTCTGCAGATGGCAGTGGGACCACAGGGAGGAGGCAGAGGATCTTGATTGGCTGTCTTATGTTATACTGTCCCGACTTAGTGAATATTTGAATAAGTATGTTAAAATATATATATTTTTTTACAAAGTTACATATTGCAGTTTTAAGCATAAGAAAAAGGAAGCGTAACAGTAATGACATACAAACTGCAATGATTGGTTATTTTTGATTACTTAGAGAGTTTCTGGCATGAGCCTGAAAACCCTTAAAATGTAGCGTTTAAAGCTTCTTTTTTTTATGTGTTTGGTCAGAGAGAAGAAGAAGTAGTGAGGAGGCGGTTCGCGTCCATCGCCTATTCAGACCCTCTTTACTGGGACCGCTCAAGAACAACAGGTAATAAGAACAAAAGAGACCCAACAAAAGTGCTCCATTTATATTTATCTGTACGGGGAAAAACACTGATACCTCTTCGTCACGTTAAGAACACAATCTTCTGTTTAGTTTATCAGGATTTCATGAGACAGACCAACAAAAGGAAGTGAACGTCTTTGAAAGTGAAGGAGAATGTTAGATGGTATCAAAAATTTTGTTACAAAAAAAAAATTATATATATATATATATCTTTAGAGTGACCTGCATTCCACACACGTAAAATCCCAGCGAAGCAGGTTAAAGTTTGTGGTTGTAACTCGCTAAAAGTAAAAGATGAGCTGAACTATTTTCTTCCAAAGCACTGTAGCCGTCTTGCTGAGAGAGTCACGACCCAGGTTCTTCCTGTAGATGGAGACAGAGCTGGTGCTGACATGGAAATGGGAATATTTGTCACTCAGTCTGTGTGCTTGACTTTTCTCTCCATCCGTCTGTCCCTCTGTCACACTCTACCATTTTCCTCTTTCCGTCTCTCTGCTCCTCCCAGGATCCCGGCCTTGCGCTCCAGGCTCAAGGCCGGCCTCTCCTCGACCCATTATGCTCACCAGGCCGGTGCTGAAACAGACTGCCGCAGCCGATATCATTCTGGAGAAACCCATAGAGGCAGGGTGGGTTATGCTTTCTTTCTTTCTTCGTCCGTAACTTTATTCATCTCATCTTTTTCTAAAAGTATCACCTGGAGGCCTGTATGAAGGGTTGACCCATTTAACTTTGTTGCACATGTTTACAGCTGGCAAATTCTCAGCTTTCATTATTCTTTTCTCTTGGATTCAATAGAGGTCTGCAACTAACTGCTCTTTTAGCTATCGATTAATAGCTAAATTATTCTGACAATTAAGCGATTAATCAGATAGAAAAGAAATCGGCACATTCTACAGATTTTTCATTGTGTTTTTATACAATATAGGAAATACATGAATAAAATGCAAATTAACAAGTAATTTAACTGTTTTATTTTAAAATGAGAAATAGATTCTTGCATAAAATGCAAAAAAACTGAATATAATATTTACATATATATA
>CAEGAE010054506.1:0-44982 GCA_903067095.1 Girardinus metallicus
TCACTGACTTTAGCCCTTAAATCCTGGAAATGTTCTTCAGGTGATAGAAGGCCGACCTTGTAACTGTTTTTATGTGGTTGTGAAGGTTCAGGTCAGTGGTCACACACCGCCTTTGCTGTGCGCCGTGCTCAGATCCTTCAGCTAAACCGAACAAGGTCCACTAATGTTGAAACCTGGTATTGATCAACACTGTCATTGATTTCTGAATGTCAGAATTTCTGATCAACTTTCAGATTTTTACTAACAGTCATAGTTAGCTATGAGACACAGAGAGGGGGACCAGAAGGACTTAAAGTCAATGTGTTTATCTCACACCAACCTTTGCTTTCCTGACAGTCTCCTGAACCTCTGCGATCTTCTGCTCCACATTGAGCCCCGTCTCCCCTGACAACAGCTTCCGTCGACTCTCCAGCATCTCCAGAGCCTGGCAAAGAAAACCAGACTAAACTGGCAGCAAGAAAATCTCTTCACATTTGTGTGTATTACTGATGCAGGTGCCTGAATATTCAGTGTTTATTGGTTTCAACTCTTTGAAGAAATGAAAAAAGATTTGTTCAGCTGGTGATGGGGGGATCCATCCATCCATCCATCCATCCATCCATCCATCATAACCTTAATATGGTTTGATCCTTAGTAGATCAAACCATATTAAGGAGGCCTACTCAAAGTCCAGACCTATTTCAATTCGCAATCTGTGCTAAGACCTGAAATCCAGTGTATACAAACGCTCTTCATTCCTTCTGACTGAGCTTTTCAGGACAACATATCAGTCTATAGACCTGAAAAACGTGAAATGTAGCTATAGTTGTGGTAAAAAGTGCTTATGCAATGTATTGTTTCAGGAATACAAATGTATGCCACACTTTTTGGGTCAACATTTACTATATGTTTTTAGAAAAAAAAACACTTCCCAATTCAGCACTACTTTGTGGAGTCTAATAAACTTTGAGTAAAATGCATCAAAGTTTGTGGTCAGAATGCCACAAAATAAGGAAAAGATCGAGGGGTATGAATACTTTTTAAAGACGCCGCAGTGTTCTCTAAAGGCACTCAAATTGATAATAAGTAAAGCATTTCATGGCCTTACATTCTGCACAGTGTAAACATACAGATTGTAAATGCTAACAGCTGATGGTTTCATCCAGGACATGTTACTGTGGAATATCATCTTCGGTGCACAGATATTAAACTGTTAGCATGTGATGACAGTCATACAGCTAGTCTTCAGTCAGAGATCCACAGCATCACCATCCACAACAACTCTTTGAAGAAACTTAAATCATATTTTGGAATTGAATTGAATTGTTCCCCTTTGGATTGTTTCAGTTCTGCAGTATTTCTTCAGATGTTAGAAAAACAAGCGGTTGTTTATGGCATACATGCACTTTTTAATAAGGTGAACACATATTCAGCCATGTATTTACAATTGGACCAGTTGGAAAGACAAAGACAGAGCAATCTTTAACTCCAGAAGAAAAGGGTTACAATGATACAGCCAATAAAAAAATCTAAATAGGGGAAAGGTTAAAGGTGAAGCACAGAGTTGTGGCTCTGTGTTCTGCTCACCCTTTGCCCATGAGTGGCGATCTTGTAGTCCTTGGCAGCCTTGGTAGCCCATTTCTTGGCCTCCTTCACCAAGCAGCTCTCTCCCTCAGAGCCCTGCATGTCCTGCAGTGCGGTCATCTGTGTGAGAAACAAACTCAAATCATTTTTCCTGAGTCCTGCAGGGTCAGAGGAACAGCAGCTGTTTGTGTGCTGCTGACTAGCTTCGCCTTCAAATCTCTTTCACAGCTACATGTTTTTTATTATACCAATGTGTCTTCCTGTCTTCTGTTGTAGTTCTTAAATTGGGAGGATTCTTTGATTTGAATACCTATAAAGCCACACAGTATATAACCAGGTCCTGGTTGTCCCACACATGCACTCATACAAATATGGTATGAGTGCATACCATATTCTGTCCTTTCTCTGTTGTCATACCTAATTGTTTCATATCAAACTATTTCAATGTTTGTCAAAAATAAAAAGACTAACGCAGTTTGCAAACAATGCAAACAAAAAAACTCAACTGCAGTAGCCACTGTTCAACCCAAAGAGGGCAGCACTAAGACAGTTTCAGGCCAAATATTGCAAAAGTTCACAAGAAAATGTTACACTTTGCATAGTAAGATAAGGATGTCTCATAATTATCAAGTGATATTTTCAGGTTTCCTGTCAACTTTAAACATTTTGTTTAACTCAAAAACACGACGAGTTGCTGGATGAATGACTGCCGAGCGCACAAACCACCGGGGGCTTTCTGGGGGAAGCTTTGCTGTCACGTTCCACATGTGTTTGTGTTTTGGTTTTCTTTTGTGATCATTACGGTTTTGGCCATACAAAATTAATTTCCTCTCTTTTGTTGCTGTCATTAATGTTAATATTCCCTTTGTTTTGAGAACTTTACTTATCTATTGTGTTCTGTTCTCTGTGTATTGTGGATTTTTCTCCCTCTGTGTTGTCCTGCTCAGTTTACTCCCACAGCTGTTCAACATTCCTCTGGTTAACGCCGAGACATGGCTCCTCTACTCACCACTGGAATTGTGAGATCAAGTATTCACACGAGTGTGTACTGGAAATCTTCCAGCACAAACACAAAGCGGTCCTGCAGTAAAACTTGAACTTTTGAATTTCAAAGTTCTTGAACTCAACAAATTGCAGTGCAGTTCAGACCAAAATGAAGTAATGAGGTAATGAGTAATGAGGTCCCATTAACTTCACCGTTTTCTAACTGCTGCATACGTCACCAAAATGAGTTTCCATCTGATTGGAGACAAATTGGATCCGGTGGGTCTTGGTCTTTAGGCTCCTTTCTCACAGATCACATTTCCTCTGTATCTAAGTTCCCCAATTTTCATTGGTCATTGCTGGACAGTATAAAACTCCCAGTAAAGTTCATAAGTGTCTCTGTGTTCTTGTGTTCTCTCTAATATAAGTTTGTCCAGTTCTCTTGTTAAGTTCTGTTTCATTGGCCCATGCGGTCCCTGTATGCTATCTTTGACAGAAGGAACCCCAATTTTTTTGAAAACCTGAATTTAGTTTCCAGTCAGTTTGAAATCAAATCCAACTGGGATGATTGGCTTTGACCTTAAAAAGGCCGTCAATGCTCAAAACCTGTCAGAATGGCTGAATTCAAAAAGGTCTGCAAGCAAGAGTGCACCAAAATTCCTCCACAGCAAAGTAAGCGTCTCACTGAGCGCTACCAGCATGACACAGTCAGCTACTAGCTCACTAAGTTACCTTTCCTCAGAGAACCATGTTGGTTTGCATGTCTTTTGCTTCTTTAATAAATAAAATCATTATTTGTAAACTGATTTTAGTATTCACTTTGTCTGATATTTAAGTTTGTTTCATAATCTTTAGCTTTTTACAAACAAGAAAAAATCTGTTAAGAAAGCAAAACTTCTTTCACAACTCCACCAAATCAATGAATGCAGAAGGAGACGAAGCGCGGGCACGCACCACGTCCCGCAGAGCAGGCTGGAAGATGAAATCCGATGTTCTTGTGAAGGAAATGGATTCCTGCAAAAACTGCTGAACATTCCTCTCTCTGGTCACCTGAAAAAAAGTAGTGTGCATCAAATTAATTGTTCACTGATCATCTGAAAAACATTCATCCTGCCTCACATATAATTCAGGGTTTCAGATGCTTTGATTTTGGCTCCAGATGTTCTGAGGACGACTCAGAACAAATTTCTCTTCTTTAGTGATGTGGTGCTGGATTTCTCTCTGCAAACATCTCTCCTTCAAGCGCACCGGCACCATATTTTATTTTGGCCTTTTCGCTGTTTGGCCCGACTTTGTCTTATGTACACAAGCAACTTCGTCTTTCCCCTGTTTGGCTGCTCCTGCTCTGCTCTCTCTCCTCTATGTGAGCCTGTTATTTTTCTGCTGCTGCATGGGAATGAGGAATGTCTCATGTCTGGTCTCAGACAACATTCTGGCATGTTCCACCTGGAAAGCCCCACACTGAAGAAGTGGAAAGGCTTTAGTTTAGTAATCCTATAATCACTTTTTCTAATAACCCAAGCTAAAATACAGATAAAAATATATTAATGCATACCATTATAATATGCAATTTTCTATCACATTCCTTTGTTCTTTATTTCAGTGATCCTTTGTTAAAGGGGCAGTGTTATGTAAAATCAACTTTTAACATCATGCTATGATGTTAATCCCTCATCAAAAACATGCCTGGAGTGTTGCCTTGCATGTTTGAGAAATCCTTTAATCTCCATGGCAACCGTTCAGTTGTGTTTAACACCTGGATGGACCTGGTGCTCCCTTCGAGCATGAAGCCCCTCCTCCAAACTGCAGTTTCCAAGCTTTCACCACACAGAACAGCCCAAGCCATCACTCCCCCACGACAACACTTCAGACTAGCCAGCAGCAATTAGCAAACACCTGGTGGAACTGTGCATGCTAAGCTCATTATATGAGCTATTTCTCAGTGCAAGGCTGATAAAAATGTTGTTAAAGGGTTCTTAAAGGAACCATGTTGTGATGACAGAGAATATCCTTCTTTGTATTTGTTAGTTTCAGGATAAGACAAGACAAGACAAGACAAGACAAGACAAGACAAGACAAGATAAGATAAGATAAGATAAGATAAGATAAGATAAGATAAGATAAGATAAGATAAGACAAGACAAGACAAGACAAGACAAGACAAGACAAGACAAGACAAGACAAGACAAGACAAGACAAGACAAGACAAGATAAGATAAGATAAGATAAGATAAGATAAGATAAGATAAGATAAGACAAGATCACCACTGAGATGGAAATATGACTGAAATCATCAATACAACATCTCTATTTTCTGTTTCCACTGCAGGTGTTGTGGGATAACAGTGTCTTTTCTGCGGTTACATGTGTTCACATACAGTAGTCTACAGTGTAAAAATATCTATGTATTTAACAATTGTAAACAGTAAAATTGGGCAAGAAAATAATCTGTAAACTGTAAAACAATTTAGAATTGTTGATTTGATGTGAAGGTGCCACACATGAATTAATCAGTGAAACAAGTCTTTTGTACATTTTACATTTGTACATTCATTTTATGGGTGGCTTTCATGTTCATTTTTGGGGAAAACATAGTTTTTTTCCCCATAAGTTAAAACATTTTGTTTTAGTAAAATATTGACTCCAGCAGCATTTTTAGCCATATGGCAATGGCCAATGCCAGAGTTTTACCATGAAATTTCCGGGTTTTGTGTGTGTGTGCGCGTGTGTGTGTATACAAACCTTAGCAACACCATCCCATATCTTGCTGAATTGCTTGTGTGAGGCCAGACAGGTGTCCATCTCTGTCTCACACAGCTGGGTGAAGTGTTGCCTCAAATCGTCGTAAACGTCTCCGTCCATTTGCTGGTGAGGAAAGCGGAGGAAACCAGACACTTTTACTAGATTTTAACAGTTAAACAGACATTTGATGTCTGTTGTACTGCAGTTTACGACAAGAAAAACTAGTCGCATCCTTGGTTGGTTATAATGCATCAAATATGAGAAGCCCTCGTCTCCACTTGGTCAGTGTGAGAGTTTCTCACCTCCATTAGGAGAGGTAAGTCTTTAGTGTGGTAGTGCTGGTGATGTGAGTTGACGGCTGCAAGGGTCAGCAGGTATTCGTTACGAGCTTCATTCAAACGGTCCTCACACTCTTTCAGCCTAGCACTGAGCTGCAAAAACAAGCGCACCCCCACACACGCATACACACCCACACACACAACAGAGCGTTTTAATCAGTGTCTCAATTGTACACTGCATACAGCTTTTACAGTGATTAACATTTTGTAACTGGTTAGTTAATTACAGGTATTTCTCATGAGTTTTAAGTAAACAAGAAGTAGACACTTCTTGTTTACTTCTTGTAGACAAGAAGTAAACAAGAAGTAAATCAGTTTTCACAAGCAAAACTGATTTACTGAGAGAACAGCTGAAACCAGACGTTCACATAAACAGAATAAAAAAGTACATATATGTTTTTTTTCTCTCTGTCTTAAGTTAAATCAGACAAACCTTTAGCAAACAGAAATATTTTAGTAATTCTAACTGATCTAAAACAAGAGAATTTTGGTCCTATTTAAGTTCAGACGGTGACAAAAAAAGATGTCTTCTCTTTATTCATTGTATGTAAACTTCTGGTTTCAACTGTAGATGAGTCAAGTTCCCACAGAGTAAATCAAATTGAATCACACAACACATTTTAGACCCCAAAAATGCAGAAAAGTTTGAAGAAAAAGAGACAGCTACAGCAGGTTCATACCTTAGCAGTCATCTTATGTTGACCTGATTTAAAATGGAAAATCCCATGTTCACTCTTTCTAGTTCTATAAGCAGGTAGAAATGAATACATGTTACAAATGAGTAAAAAACAACAGAAAAATTGTGTTTGGTCTTAGAGAGAGCAAACTTGCATTATTATACCATCATCAATATAAGTAAACGGGCTCAAAACAACAATATTATCATTTGTTTCAATCATTTCTGGGACCATTTGATGTCCAGCAAAATGTGTTATTGTGACAGGCCTGACTAGTGCATTACACACATTACACACATCACGGCCAAACGGGAGTTTTTTTGATGATAACAGCCCCTCAGCTTTTTGGATTCCTATGTAAAGAGAATATTAGCAGCCAGTTGAGATCAAATAAACCATATACATGTACAGGATTTCCCCCCAGAAAACCTGTTTAGCCCAAAGGTAGGGATACTATGGTGATCCACCACCATGTTTTGTGTTAAAAAAGTTAACAAAAATTCGGAGGTGCACAAGTCGGCACCATAATTTGGAAAAAACAGCATGTGAGGCCAACGGGCAGGAGCCAGGGCAGCCCGCACCCCGACTTCAATGTGTCAACTATAAACCTATCTTAACTTGTAAAAAAATTTTTTTAAATCAATATAAAATAAAACACAACCTGGTGGGGGGCAAAGTAAAGCCTGGTGGCCCGCCAGGCTTGAAATACACTGGAGGAAACCCTAGTGTAGACAATGTTTTACTGAAACTCTGACCTCGTGTGAGCGTCAGCCGCTTTCTCTCTGGCCACGCCGGCGATGTGACTCAGATGGTGATAGTTCTTCTTGACCCTGTGCAGCTCTCGCAGGGCGTCCACCACCTCTCCCTGCACCCTCTGCAGCTGCTCCAGAACCTGTAATGTGTTGTTTCCCCATCATTGTTTCTTAGGGGCTACTACGCTCTGCTAAATGATCCCCAGCATAAGGTTCGCATGCCGTCTCACTCGTTTAGCGCGGATCTCCTTGGCGTTGTGGATGCTTTTGGAAGCGTGTCCAAAAAGCCGACGGTATTCTTCTGCAGCAGCGAGTCGAGAGGTGGCAGTCTGAGCCGTGGCGTCCACCACCGATCGCCACACACCAAACACACTCCTGAAAACACACACAACAGCAACAATAACACACTTACACAATATAAACAATAAACACACAGAAAGTCACTGAATCAGAACTTTAATAAGGTAAGACACACTGTGGGACCAGAGGAAAGAGGCTTTGAGCTCCAAACTGGTGTACTTCCAAATTATTATGCATTATCCCTGCTTTAATTAAATAGATCTGAATATATGGGCATACAAGTAAAATATTAAATAAAGCATATATTATACATACTGTTAAAATAATGTGTTCCCACATCTGTTCTGTGCAGACGTATTGAGCAGAAAGACAATGGATTTCCATTATTTTACTTATTAATCTTTGCGCCATAATCATGTTTGCATTTGTCATGTTATTGATTTAGTACTGTCTCCTTAGGAGCCTGAACAATGGGAATAAAGTTTAAAAAGTAACTTTGTGATTCTGATAATTCACCAAAAACTTTGCTCATTTTCACCTTATTAAAAATGAAATATTTTGCTAAGTGAGGCAGGATGGAGGTAGTCATGCAGTTTTTCTTACTTTTGTTCCTCATTGTGCAACATAATCAGACACAGATGGCTGCAGAGTTTACAACAACCATGTTTATCTTGTGTGAGGAAAATGACCCTCCATTTTGACTTGCATTAAAATGGTCTTCAAAACAAGACGGAATAAAAGTGTTGTCATGTAAAATAGGTGAGTACAGTATCTGCATGGGCGTGTGCGTGTGTGTGCGTGTGCGTGTGTGTGTGTGTGTTAGTCACCCAGAAATCCCAGTGTCCTTATTTCCTCTCTGCCAGTCTCTCTTCTGGTACTGCACGGCTAACCTCTGAAGAGCCTGCAAACGAGATAACCTCATGAATAATAACTATGTTTTACACAGATAGATTCATTATTTATTTCCCAAAAATAAATAAAGGTATTTTAACCTCTACTGGCAACCAATCCCGCCGCCCACCACCACCAAAATAAATAAATGTATAATTAAATAAAGCTTGGCAGGAAGTATGTTTTCCATCTTTAAGGGTATTGCTGCTTGATAGTTAGGCCCGAGCAGCGAAGCGCTGGCGAAGGTTTATTGTAATGTAATCGCAATGTTTCTTATTATTTTTCCGCCACTTCGCGCTGTGATTCAGGTGGAATGGCATGTGGGCGTGGCCAAGCTGCTCTACAGCGCCCCCTAACGTGAGTTGGGGGAAACCGTAGGTTGTAGAGATCTGAAACTCGGTACGTGGGTAGAGCCCACTGAATCAAGAAAAAAAGTCTCTTGGAGGTACCCTCTAAAATGTACACGCCTGCAGCAATTTTGGGTCAAAGGTCAAATTTTGGCCATTTTTCACTTTTACTCATGTCGAACTTTAAGAAACTCCTCCTTGAGATTTTAACCCATCGGCTTCATTCTTGGTCAGAATGCAGTAAAGGCATAGGGCTTTTAAAGTTATCAAAAAAATTGACTTTTCGTATATGTTCAGGGGGCGTGGCGGGGAGGCGAACTTGGCGTACTCGCCAAAACGAACGAAACGCTATAACTTTCACATAAAAGGGTCAATTGGCACCAAACTTGGCATGAGGGATCCTGGTTGGATGCCTGACGATCATATGTCGTCATAATCTGACGTCACCCAAGCCCCGCCCCCTCATAACAGGAAGTTACTTTTTTTACTTGGAGAGCTCCATGTCTGGTTCTCTTGACCTGATCAAGATGATCTTGTGTCAGATGACAGATAACATGTTGGTCTCACTTGCTTTAAAGTGCCGAGCGATTACAGTGGAGGGCGTGGCCGTGGCTGTGCGGCGAAGTCACAGGTCACGCAGTTGGCATACGTTTGGCTCTAGATTCCACATGGCTGCACTAAACTCACTGAGATCGATCTTTGGCCAATCCCCGACAGGAATCCAGTGCAATATTGTATGGGCATGGCCTCATTCCTCCACAGCGCCCCTAAAATATTTTAAAAAATCAGCCCCCAGCCATGCTTTATCCCAGAATTATGAAACTTGGTACACATATGTAACTGGTCAGGACCTACAAAAAAGTCTCTTAAAGCCATAGTCCAAACCCAACAGGAAGTCAGCAATTTTGGGTCAAAGTGGCCATTTTGTCGATTTCGTTGACGTCGTATCTGGGCGAACTCGTCCTAGAGCTTTCGAGATCCAGGCTTCAAACTCAGTCAGCACAATCTGCAGGCATTGAGGGTCAAAAGTTATCAAAGGAATTTTTGTACATCAAAGTATGTGGGCGTGGCCAAGCCTCAAATCTGACCATTCGCCATGACACATCAAAGTAGAATAACTTCCCCTCATTAGTTCCCAGCTGCACCAAACTCACAGAGATCAATCCTTGTCCACCCCCCAACAGGACTGCAGTACAATATTTGGAGGGCGTGGCCGTGGGGCGTGGCCCAGTGACAGGTCACGCCACTGCCATACGTTTGGCTCTAGAATCCACATGTTTCAGCCCAGCTGCACCACACTCACTGAGATCAATCTTTGGCCACCCCCCGACAGGAATCCAGTACAATATTTGGTGGGCGTTCCCTAATTCCTCCACAGCGCCTCCTAGAATATTTAAAAAATCACCCCTAAGCCATGTTTTATCCCACATTTATGAAACTTGGTGCACAGGTGTACCTTGACAGGACCTACAAAAAAGTCTCTTGGAGCCATGGTCCAAACCCAACAGGAAGTCGGCCATTTTGAATCAAAGCTGCCATTTTGTGTTTTTTATTGACGTCTTATCTGAGCGAACTCGTCCTACAGATTTCGAGATCCAGGCTTCAAACTCAGTCAGCTCAGCCTTGAGGCATTGAAGGTCAAATGTTAACAAGGGAATTTTCCTATGTCAAAGTATTTGGGCGTGGTCAAGCCTCAAATCTGGCCATTCGAGATGACACATCAAGGTGGAATAACTTCCCCACATAAGATCCCAGCTGCATCAAACTTCATTTGTATCATCACAAACTAGAGCTCATCATATTCACATGGTCAAATGGTGACATCAGTTTAGCCCCGCCTCCTTCCAACATGAAGCCACCTGTTGGAAGGAGCAGTGAGAGCAGTCGTTCTTTCTGTTAGAAGAAAGACTGATCTAAATCATACATGCATTATCCTATTGCAGTAAACTTGTTAGGATTGACCTTTGTTATCCTCTTAAGAGCCCAATAGCTTGAAATTGCAATTCAGTTTGACTGCGTTTGTACCTCGTAAGGAAACTGAGGAAGACGTCGGTGTGTGTCACCTGGCGCACGGCTTCAGGGACTGCGCGAGAGCGTGGCATTGCTGGAACCCCCGCAGTCGCCACGAGTCCTTTGGCGCACTTTGCTGCGAGGGTCTCCAACGCTGCTTACAGCTTTAATTTTATCTGATATTTGAGTGCACTAGTTTAATAAGTATTGCATAGCATTTTATGCTTAAATAATCTGATCTCAAGAATCTAAATAGCATAAAGAATCAGGATGTGTTTCACACAGCAAAGAACACACACAGGGAGGAGACATGAAAACCAGAAGTCTCTTTCTAAAAATAACTCTGGGTAGGTACAGGTATGTGTGCATGTGGTGATAAATACAAACTGAGTTATTAATCCACACTGTAACATTTGTTTAGCTTGTTTTGAAGCTTCATGTACAGAAATTCCCTCACCAGAAAGCTAGAGGCATCAGACCATGCATTTAACATGCCGTCTAATGCAGATCTAATGAAGATCTAATGAAGCAGGTTATAAATCATGAGATTCCAGGCCTTTTAGTTTTTATCTTTATAATAAATCAGGTTTGTGTGCCTTCACACGAAGGTGAGCCATTTCTCACACACGTGTGAGTAAATGTCTGTTAGAAGTTCAATTTTGTGGTGCAGAGAGAAAATAAAACCTCCAGTTTTACAAAACTGGAGTTCAGCCAGGAAGCTGAAATCATGCCTGATCAAAACCCTCTAGGTCCTGATAGATTTTATAAAGAATTGTGGAATATTCTGGCAGGAAATGGAGAAAATTGCCAGATTTTTGCCAAATATTAATTCTGCCAACAATAGTCTCCTGTTAAAACCAGGAAAGGACCTTGTATTCCCAAGTGACAGATCCCTTATTAATGTTGATCTTAAAATAATCTGTAAAACCCTAAAGAAGAGATTAGAGATGGTATCTGCTCTCATAGAACAATAGATGCCTGATGCAGCTGTTTCAAACATGCACTGTTACCAAATGTCTCTATTTATTCTATCAAATTTTAGCCAAAAAACAGCAGCTGGATTTTAAAACTCAGGTAAGGTCCTGTGTGTGTTTCAGGAATAAGGATCCTTATAAAGAGTCAATTTATTAAATAATGTAAATCATCAGTAAGATAGGTATCTGAATGAATTGTATAATAATAAATAATATGTAAACATGAAAAGGGAAATTTATTTGGAGATTTTTTGTCAGATGTTAATCCTGACAGGTTATGTACTGAAAAGACATTCCATGGCATTGAAAACACTGGAAATCATCATTTTTTCTAATGAGATATTTATGACAACAAAATCTCCTTTAATCTCCATGACAACCATTCAGCTGTGTAAAACGCCTGGGTGGACATAGCCCCACCTTTGACGATGAAGCTCCTCATTGAAGTTGCTGTGTTTGAGCTTCTTGCTTATAGAACCCCATCACCTCCACCCTGCAACTTTCCCATTCAGCTCCTTCAGACTAACTGGCAGCAATTAGCAAACACCAGGTGGAACTTCGCGTCTGCTGAGCTCGGTGCAACGCTGGTAAAAATGTTGTTAAAGGGTAAATAGAGGAGCCATATTGTGATGGGTTTCAGAAAGAGCAAGAGCCTTTAAAGAAACAGAGGCCCAATTTTGAGGCGTTTAGCTCAAAAGTCAAATTTCTTTTAGGTCATATTTGATATCTACAGCATTTTTATAAGAACTGAAGGTAACACAGTTACTTGATTGTGCTATGAGACGGCGGTATGTGGCTGAAAAACACATAATCTGCCTCTTTAAAGCCTCAGTATAAAAACAAAGGAGAAACTCAAACACTCATCGCACATTTTGGTGCATTAACTTTTGGTTAGGAAAATCATTTTTGCTTAATGAACAAAACAGGGTTTATTTTTGCTGTTTACTCGGAATGAAATAATTTCCTTTCAGTGATGAATAAAGACTAGACTTCAAAATGTGAGCGGTTCTTTCTAAAAAGCTGAAAATTTAATGAGGCATCCTAATTTTTTTCACCTCTACAAAAGTAGTTGCAGTACTGTACTCTGCTGTGCAAAACTAACATTCACAGGTGAGTTGAAGCTGGAAGCCATCACTGTCTTATTCCTGACAGCAGGGCCCAGTAATGTCACAACAGAAGCAAATATAGGACAGGAATTCAATAAAGATGATGCTTCCTAGTAAAACCATAAAAGGTGCCAGTAAACGGGCCAGCAGTGGACCGAAATAGACCATGTGTCCTCACCTGAGCATACTCCTTCTCTACAGCTGCTCTCTGCTTACTGAAGGACCTTGGGGAACACAGAGATAAACAGAATATGACACCGCTTCAACTGAATGTCAGTATTGATCCGCCAGCCTGTCAGTGATCCCGTTGGAGGGCACGTAGGGGGGAGCGGCGGGGTTCATACAGATGTCCCCCAATCTGTGTTATGACCCACCTGATCTCCTCCAGCAGCTCGGTGTCCTGGTGCTGTTTGGACTGCAGTTTGCTGAGCTGCTCTGAGAACAGCAGCTTCACCTGCTGGCTTTCCTTTACCTGCACACAGGTTCAGAGGTGGGTTGATAAGTTTGTTCCAAGACTTTCAGAGCTGCAGCTTAGCGTGCCCAAACTGCCCAAATTATTGAGTATGCACAAAGGGACTTTTTTTCTTTTAGAAAAATCTTACCAGCCAATCCCAATGTATGAGCTATAATACATTATAATATGTGGTCCTGTATTATTATTTTCCCGTAAATATCCCGTATTATGCCCCCCATGCCCCACCCTAACAGTAATTTCTCTCTCTCTAACTCTCTATGCCTCAGCCCCCATCACCCTCTGACCCCCGGATGGCGACATTTCCCGTATTCTCAAATCCACAACTTCACAGGTAATCCAACTCTTCATCCATGTTGTTAGGAATCTGTCAGTAGAATTTTTAACATGGATGACAAAGCGGCTATAAAAGCTTTTTTGTAGTTTGACCAAATGATAATGTCTGTTAATATGTCATATATCTTGGTATTTTAATAGCATTCTTACCAAACAAAAATATTTAGCAGCTACAGTTTAGACGGGATGAATGTCTGACTATCAGCCTTCAGACCCAGATCAGATTTATCAGCAATTCCAGTTGTTTTCTCTTTCTGCAGGTATAGGAGCAGACTTCTGGGATGTGGTCTTGGTTTCTCTGCTTCTTTCTTTCCTCTTATCTCTGGCTCTACCTTTAAAACTTTTCCCCACCTTTTTCCCTTTGCTTTCTCCTTTATTTACCGTCTGCATGTCCATTACATTTGAGCCCAAATGAGTTCTAATAAAGTTTCACATACGCATCAAGACGAGCATCAGATTTACTTCCAGCTGTACCACTGGAAGTAAATCTGTTGGGCCTCACCTCGACGCTCAGACAACAATTCAGAGAACCGCACTGCCGTACAGAAGACATAAAAAATAGTTTGCATTGAACTGTCCAGCACAATATTACGCAGAAGTACACAGGACAAGGTGATCACATTCTTTCTACAACATAGGTCCTTCTGCTAATTTAGGATGGAGGCATTGCTCATTCAGTCGCCCTAAAGCATCATGTAAGCGTGGCATGTGGTGAGCCAGCATCAAGTGTGCTCCAGCCCATCCAGAGGCACCAACCAAAGAGCAATTTCCTCTGCAAGCATTAAAAAACAGAAAGCTGCTGTTATTAGGGATGCTATTTTTCTTGAATGTGGTCTCCACTTCATCAGCAGGTATTTCTTCTGTGCAGTGGTTCTGGCGTTCTGTGGCTGAAAAGAAGACTCTGGCTTTGAGTCCTTCCAGCATGCTGTGTGGGTTTTGGTTGGTTTTTCCTAATCAAAACCCACTGACTCTTTTTTTCCTCCAAGTCTCTGATACGTCCTGATCAAAACCTTCACTTATACACTCAAACTGTTTAAAGGACTGTTGGAATGGAGTTGCAGTATGTGCGCTGGTGACACAGTCTGCTCCTGTGGTGATCCTGGTGCACAGTAAGAGGAGTGTTATATGGATTACAATCTCCAAATCATGGTTTGTGATATGCAGGTTGAATTGTTTTGTATCTTCACCTTTTATGAAGAGATGGACTCTGATTGCTTCGACACCACCAAGTTTTAGTTTGAACTTTATCTATTTTCCCTGCAGCACAACTCATCCATGTGTTTAGCTGTCACTGATCAACTGACCAACATTACCTAAACACAGTATAAATGCATAGTTCAGTTAGTTCTGTTGTGCTCTCTCACTCCATTATGCAATGGTGCCAGCTAAAGTGATGGCGTGTATTACAATGCATGACCAGCATCAACCACAAACAGTGAGATGTGAACTTTCTCATCATATTCTCACCTGGCTCTTATAACTCCTCCTTGACTCAAAGAACAGAATAGCAGCGTCGGCTTTGCCATTGCTAAACATCCTGTTTACGATGACCCAATTCAAGTGACGTATGAGCAGATAGGAAGAAGCGCTAATGTCTGCAGGCTAGCTGAAACATCTTCCTTCCTGCCCCCCATGGCAGAAGAGTTTTCACCAATCACCAGCCTGCCACAAAGAACAACGATGATGCTATGCTAGTGCTGACAGGGCACGGCCTAATCCACCATCCAAAACTGTAGAGACCATGGCCTGTTTATGATGTGAATAGTCGGTGTGTTGGTGAAGGGAAACGAGCAGCAGGCTGCGGTGTGTTTGTGGTGAGGAGCTCTGAGAGAGCAGCTGGAAAACCACCTCTTAACATTTGACATGGATAGAAAAAGAGCAGTGCTTATTAAACTGGAACCTTCTGATTAACTCGAACTGCACTGAACTTTGGTGCAGCAGGTTTAATTACTGATTCATATGGAAACAGAGAACATGCTGATAGCAGCTTAGCATGTCCACACTGTCAGCAGGAGGGAGATGGAGTCAGATATTTAGAAACAAACGATAAGGAAACTAAATATTTAGCTTCCAAAGTAAACATTTAACTCGCTAACTAAATGTTTAATTTGAAGTTAATTATTTATATTGCTAACTAAGCATTTAAATTGCCGTTAAATATTTAGTTTGTAAGCTTTATTAGCTTGCTAAATAAAAATGTAGCTTGAAACAGTGGCATTTATAAATGAATGAGTAACATCGTTAAAATAAGACTTTGAAAAAAGAAACTCCTTTTTTTGTTTTGACAAGCTAAATAGGCCAAATTGTTGCAGTTAAGTTTTGACAGTGTAACTTTGCAAACTCCACTCCATAAACAGCAGCTGCTCAATATATTATGCATTGTTTTCACACCAAACCAACCTGACATATTCAGAAAGCGGTTGAAGTTCCATTGGTGTTTAGCTAGACGTATTTATTTATGTTTGTGATGGTAGGGCAGAAAGAGACTTTCCCTGGCCACTGTCCCTAACTCCCATCCAGCGAAACCACAGCCAAGGGAACGGGCTTGGCAGAATCAGCGGGGAAAGAAGACCCTGGTGAGCTTTCAAGCCAATCAAAATCAGATCCATGCCAACATGTAGCTCCCTTTCATTTAGCATGCTGGAGAAGAAGTCAGAACAATAACCTGCACTTTTAATCTATACTGCACCCTTTCCTCACTAACATGATGATTTTCAGACATGAGAAAACTCAGTAATTTTGCAGAAAAAGGTCAATATTATCTCATTTCAATGTGAACATAATCAACAGAGTAAATTCATGAAGATATTCTTAAACCAGTTTATACTGGACATCAGACATTTTTTACTAAGTGTTGATGCTAACTGAACAATATTTCAGATGAACTGTGCTTCAAGAAAAGCTGGGAGAGCAATAATTTTTTTTCCCCCCAAAGAGCAAAAACATTTCAAATATCACAAATATCTCACTGCCACACACAGTAACCTAACGTCAGTTTTGCTTTGAAATCAAGCAATATCCTTGAAATAACAGTTCAGTCTGAGCTGTTCAGATGTGATCCAAGTCAAGCCATCAGAAAAGTGAAAGTAGGTTTTAACGTGAGGAAATATTCAGCTCTCCTTCATCAGACTCTCTTACCTTCCTGGGTGGCGGCTGCATGCTGCGGTCGAGCCTCAGGGTCTGCCTCTATGGAGCTGTCATAGTTTGGGTTAGCTGCGACTTCCTCCGCAGGTTAACCCAAAGTTAAGTTAGCCCTTCGCTCCTCTCTCTCTCTCTCTCTCTCTCTCTCTCTCTCTTACTCACTGTGTTGTTAGTAGGAACTAATCCCGTAGAGGGCGCCACAGACCAGTAGGATTTGAAGGATTTTCTTCAAAGCTTCAGTTTTATTGCCAATTTCCATTGCTGTTGGCCCAACAAACATTTATTATTATTGTAAAACAAGTACCGTATTGACCAAAAAATATATTTAATATTTGTTTAGTGAATTGCTAGACTGGCCATCGCCTTCCTTAGCAATTCCGTTATACACTAATGGCAATACAAAGTAAAAAAAAAAAAAAGAAAAAAGTATCGACTTAATTATAAAACTAATCAATTAAATGGATAAAATGATGCAACAGAGTTCTCGCTTCCAACACAGTCTGGCCTTTCTCCCATAGACATGAATACGCTTTCTCCACTTGACTCTATTGTTCGCAGTCGATTTTTGACCGGGCCAATCGGCGAACAGAAGAAGAAGTTGTGAACGATGACGTCGATTTTCTGTCTGTAGTTTTAGCAATGGCAGCGGAGGAAGTGAACGAAGCTGTTCAGTCCATGTTGGCCGAATACTGAATTAGCATTAACAGCCTCATCTCTCTTTGTGGGGGAGGATGGTTGTTTTGACTCCATCACCACAGTCAGATTTTGGGCCTGATCACTAATTTCTAGGTGTAATAACAGAGGATGCAATAACTAACTTTAAGGTTTAGTTTTGATTCCATCCTTGTTCTTTGTGACTGACAGGTTAAGAGCTTTTTTGCCTCCTCCTGGTGACATATATGGCTCCAATCAATGACTAGTCAGGATACAGTAAAGAAGAAATATACACTCACAAAGAGAATACATTGTTAAAGATTACTTTATTCATGCACTATAAAATAACACTTCAGGAGCAAAGTAACGCAACAAATTTCATAAAAAGTAAAGAAACGAGGGGACTGTTCAATATGACCAAACTAGAAGGGGATCCTTACATATTATCTCAATAAGACATCAGTATGATGTTGACATTCAGTTACATGTTTAAATCATATAAGTTCAACTCTTTTCTTAACATATATATAAATACACAAAACTAAAGTATAAAAACTCAATATGCATCTGCACTATATTGATAAATTAATGATAAATAAAATAAATAAGTAAACCTTTTAAAATCATATAGCACATACCATGATCAACTTCATAATGTTACATTTTACAAATGTACTGTTTTATACTCGCATAGTGTTTGATAAACTGTACTTTTTGGAATCAACCAAATTGATCAATTGTAAGAAAGTACTGATAACATTCAGAATACAGTCACAAACTAATAGAGATATTCCTTCATCACTTCTTTAGGCAGATTACTTCTTTCTTTGTTTTAGTCAGAATTGTTTGACCAAATTGGTTCTTCTGACCTTAAATTAAAAAAAAATAAATAAGGTAGAAACTGGATTAATTGTAAAAATAAAAATAATAACAATATGTTTGACAATGTAAGATTGATTTTTGCAGAGAAAGGATAATTTTAGGAAGGTAGTCAGCAGGTGCAAAACATTCGAAAGTGTCTTCCCCAACATTCCGGGAAATATATTGATGCCCAGTTTTCAAGACGTTAGCAGTGATCCCCAAAACTCTGAATGGATTACTGGATTCTGGTCTGCCTTAAAGGTAGCATCTCTCCCGGTACTTCTGCAGCAGGTTGGTCAGTTTTTCAAGGAAACCTTCTAGTGAGGTGATGGGAGCAGATTTCAGAGTGGTGTCTTCACAGTACAGGTCCACCTACAGGGAGAAACAGCAGTCAGACCCAGTGCTGCCATTTTTCTAAACAAATCATGTTTCCTAAAGCTATGAAGCCTGTTCTGTTTTCTTCTTGCACGATTCCTTCCCACTCATAAGATTCTAGCTACTGCTTCCCTATCTGTTTGCTACACCATGTTGAAATCCAGTGGTTTCCTGGCAAGTGTGTTATTTTTAATTTTGAGCCTTTCCAGATGTGTCTGCAGAACAACCACCGAATGAAAACGTCAGTGTAAAATGCTACTCGTCCCGATTGGAGACAGTGAGTGTGTCATAGTTACTTACCAGAACTGGGCATTTATTAGTGATATTCAGCCTGACTTCCAAGTGCTTGAGGTGTTTGATAACAACATCGTCCTTCTGTAAGTTGCATTTTGTTAAATTCAGGCTGAGCAGGTTTCCGACTCCATGGCTGAAATGACTAGGAAAGACACATGTCTGCGAAGAGGAAGAAACACAGCGTTATAAAATAAACTCACACACAGTTATCTGACAGCCACCAAGTTGTTTGACCACAAAATGCCACTGATCCCAGACTACTGCAAAGCTCTTTCATGATGTCACTTAATATTTGGGTTATTCCAAGGAATTTAAGCTTTACATCTGAAGGGAGATTTAACAAAAGGTCCATTTAAAGTTTTTTTTTCTTTTTCTTTTTTTTTTTTTTTTACTTAATCTGCACCTTTGTAAGTTTCAGGTACAATAGCATCTAATAAGTGAAAGCAGTAAATCTGTGATAAACACTTCTAGAGGAAAATCCACCACATGTGTAAATGCTCGTGTTTTAATCAGCCATAGTTTCAATAACAGCTTTTGAATTAATATGAGTAAAAGGTTCAAAAATGAAATGGAACCCTTACCTCCTCTGCTGTAGAGAGGCGGCTTAGTGATGAATTCTGCAGGAAAAAGCAAAAAGACAATCATTACTGCATGAAACCATCAAGTCGCTCCCAGAGAGTGCAAATGCTAACTGTGTAACCATAACACAGGTCTTCATTTAACCGCCTCAGCTGGTTCACGTGTGACAGCAGCAGAGGAAAGAGGAAGTGGTGAAGGCATGCTGATGCTGAGCCTCTCTGATGGCCCTGCACATCAGCCTCAGCTGCATGATGCAGACTGATAATCTAGCACTTCTAATGCTTCATGATAAAATGAACATTTTTAGCAGGAATAGTTCTGTTAATTCTCTATGGTGCTGCTGTGTTTTCTGCACACATTGGATCATTTTAAAGTCACACTGCATTAAAATAGTTGTGTGACTTTTTAAAGTCCCTGTTGACCTGCAAGCAGGAGTTAACAAGATAAGCACTATATTGAAAAGTCATTTCAATATAGAAAAGTTATTTTTAATATTTGAAGGTTTTTTTTATTGAGAGCATGGAGTCTTTTCAAAGTCAGACTGATGTCCATATATCAGCTTAATGGCATGGAGAGTGCAGAGAGTAGGATTCTTAGATCAAGTTAGCCACAAAGAGAAACTAGCAAGCATAGCAAAGAACTACTATCTCCAGGGTAATCATCATAAACTTTAACTTTGCATTTTTTTAAAATCAAACATCAGATACCTTCAGGAGTAAAAAAAAATTTAAAAGGATTTATTGGTTGTACTTACCAAGTTGTAGCTCCCAGAGCATTTCTGTCAAGACAAAGAAAAACAGGATTAGATACATCAGACCAGAAGCGTTACAACCAAAGAAGAGCTGAAGACAGTGAAGTGACAGTTAACTGACTGCATGCAAAGTTATCTCTGCATCGCTAAACCCACACACACACACTCATCTGCTCTCTCAGTGGCTGACATGACGACCAGAATGCTACATCTTGTCAGTCAGTCAGATTGTGAAGTGCATCTCTTAACCCAAAGCAGGAACTTTGCACCCAGTTCCTGCTGCCTTCATGACGCAGAGCACAGATATCTGAAGCACAGTGTTCCCAGTGTCTCCCTTACCTCTTTCAGCAATCTCAGTCCAACTAAATTTGTCTGAAACTCCATGACACCAACGTCCTCACAAGCTGTCGTACTGCAAGGATCGGAAAGAGGAGCAGCGGACGTCTGGTGAAAAGAGATGAAGAAAGGCAGCAGCAGCAGGACGCTCAGTGTCCATGTGGAGGTAGATGATCCGGCCATGGCTTGCAGACAGACTCAGCTTCCGCTCAAAGTCCAGATGACAAACTTAAAACTAAGCCTTAGCCTGTCGTACTTCTGTTATCGACTTGAATTTTGTCACTATAAAGATCCAGCTAATGCAAGGTTCTGGTGTTCTGATGCTCTTGTTGCATGGAAGTTCTGCTGCTGCTTTGTCGATGGATAGGTGACAGGTTGAGGGCCTTAAATACAAACACATTAGGTCATTTCCTAACCTTTGGGGAATCCCGACCCATGTTGTCCTTGGTTTGATCACTTTCATTCAGAATGTTCCCACGCAGGATGTCTTTAGTCAACAGGACCCTGACACTACGGCAAGAGAGCTCCACTGTCAGCCACATATCAGCCAAATCTGACTGCTTATGACTGTTGCGGCATTTCCTCACCTCTCTGAAAACATGGCGGCCTGTGCACAAAGGAAAGTCAGAAGCAGACATTTTTTCCTGCTGCATTGTGGCCAGGAGTGGGCAGAGTGCCCGGCCAGGAAAGGCTCCGTCATCCATGCTGACATAGAGGGCAACCCAACGTAACAAATACTCAACAGGACAGACATATCAGCTCAGGTTGAACTTTGGCACCATATTTTGGTACCTCAAATGATTCGATCTCTAGGAATACAGAGAGCTCCTTCACAATATTGTTTCCAGAAAAATCCATATTCTATCTAAGCTGGTATTAAATATGTTTTTAGACATGTGTATCAGTGTCACTGAGTACAAAAATGCCATGTTTCAATTTTGTTGCTTTTCTGGCACTCTGTGTGCTTGTATTGCTCTTGCTTTCTACTGCACAATATGCATTTGGTGGGAAACAATATTTTATTAATTCTTCTGGTGAAAAGATACCAGAAGAAATTAAAAGAAAGTAATGTTGAGTCTTTTTTTGCTCTTCTCTGTGGCCCTCTATGTGACTGTTACTGTTGCTACAACCGCTGCAGCACACAGGCGGACACACTGGATCAAACTTGGGACTGAATTATAACTGACTTCAGTCTCAAGGCAGATTCACAGCACTGTTTGATCCATTTTCATATGAGGTTAGATTAGAAACCATTTTTCTTGTCCTTGAAGATAATCTGAAAGCTGCACTATGATGCTCGTTGAGTCCTTCAGCCATATGTGTTTTGAGATATTCACCAACAACCAAATTATTTCCTTCATTTAAAGTTTTACTGCGTATATGAAGATGGGTTCTGGCAAAGAGCACTGCTTCAAGGTTCCAGGTACTTTAGTGATGGTCGAACATAATGATGCCTTATGTGGAAGCTGTTTGTGTGCTGCTTCCGCCACTATGAAGAAGAACTCTTACTGGTTTTGTTGCCTCCTGACTGGTCTGTACATTTGGTTTGGTAAATAAATATGTTTACTTCCCTAAGTATTCATTTATACATCTCATATTATAGATAACCCTCATTATACTCCATTCCATTTTGGAAATGAACTTATTTTGTAATGAGGTTATTTAATTTTAACATTCAATTCAATTCAGAAACACTTTACTAATCTCAGATGCAAAATAAATGTAATTGTATCTCATATGATGTTTTTCACAGAGTTGATAGTAATAATTGATTTTATAAAGACTCATTCTGTGCACCATCATCTCCAGTTGTCCCAGAGTCGACCCAAGAACAGAACCAGTCTTCTTTAAGTCCTTGGCATTGATACCGAGACCCCAAATCTTTACTTAATTTATAAATGTTTTACTTTATTCTTAAAAAAATACCACACTTTGGGCAGGACGGTGATGCAGGAACAGAGCGTCCGACCCATGAACCAGAGGCCTCGATCCTCGATGCAGCCAACATGGACCCTGGTCCTGGCCCCAGACCTGGTCAGTTGACCTTTGCCACATGTTTTCTGCCCTCTCTCATAACCTGCCTTCATGTCAATCTGCTATGAAATAAAGACCAGAAAAAATCCTTTTGAAAAAATGTCATACTTTGCACATAACTGTAGATTTTTGTCTGTCATTATGTAACTTTTCCAAATGAAATGATGTTCTGATCAAAGAGGTAGTGTTTTTCCCAAATATTGTTTTACTAAAGTTCTTTTTGTTTGTTTTCTGTTTTGGACTACTACTTTTTTCTTGTGCATGAGTAAAATAAATTGAGTGTGAGAGCACGCTTTTATTAAAGTAACATTTTTGGCTTCTCTACCCACCTGTGCATTTTTCAATGTTCATTACTTTCATGGACAGAATTTGTAGGCGCTGCCAAGGTGTTGAGGGGATCCGTTTTGGTGGCTTTAGGATCGCATCTCTGCTTTTTGCAGATGATGTGGTCCTGTTGGCTTCATCAGGTCGTGATATGCAGCTCTCACTGGATCGGTTCGCAGCCGATCCAGCGGTTGGGATGGGGATCAGTGCCTCCAAGTCCGAGTCCATGGTTTTGAGCCAGAAAAGGGTAGAGTGCCTTCTCCGGGTCGGGGAGGAGGGTGTCCTGCCCCAAGTGGAGGAGTTTAAGTATCTCGGAATCTTGTTCACAAATGAGGGAAGAAGGGAGTGGGAGATTGACAGGTGGTTTGGCACAGCGTCTGCTGTGAAGTGGGTGTTGTACCGGTCCGTCGTGGTGAAGAGAGAGCTGAGCCAAAAAGCGAAGCTCTCGATTTACCAGTCGATCTACGTTCCTACCCTCATCTATGGTCATGAACTCTGGGTCATGACCGAAAGAACGAGATCGCGGATACAAGCAGCCGAAATGGGTTTCCTCCGCTGGGTGTCTGGGCTCTCCCTTAGAGACAGGGTGAGAAGCTCGGTCATCCAGGAGGGACTCAGAAAAGAACCACTGCTCCTCCACATCAAGAGGAGCCAGTTGAGGTGGCTCGGGCATCTGGTCAGGATGCCTCCTGGACCCCTCCCTGGAGCGGTGTTCTGGGCACAACCCACCGGGAGGAGGGGAAGACCCAGGACATGCTGGAAAGACTATGTTTCTCAGCTGGCCTGGGAACGCCTTGGGGTTCCCACAGAGGAGCTGGAAGAAGTGGCTGGGGAGAGGGAAGTCTGGGCCTCCCTTCTTAAGCTGCTACCCCTGCGACCCGACCCCGGATAAGCGGAAGAGGATGGATGGATGGAACTACAAAGCGAACGGCCCATATACACCAGGAGTGTCAAACCCACTTTCATTTTGAGCCATATCGAGATTATGAAGATCCTCCAAGGGCCAAATGTCGCTGAATGTATTTACAAAACTTATTTACAAACCATTAAAATATGAATACGTATACCGGTCTCAGCACTTGATGAGTACTTCTTAAAGTTAAGTAATATTGAACATCTCTTCATAATGATGTATACAAATAAAAACGGTTTTGATTTACTTGGTAACATTTTATTTAAGCATAGAAGGTTATATTTATGTGTCCCTTTAGAGTCTGGAGGGCCACTTAAAAAGCTATGGTGGGCTGGATTTGGCCCCCGGGCCTTGAGTTTGACACAGGTTATAACTGAACCCCTCCTCTAAGTGAGCAATCAATTAAATGAACATCCTGAGAGTGTACACAATTTGTTCTGCCAGAAAGTACACATGTAATACATTTTACATTTCAACATTACATTATTGTCAGTTAATCAAGCTTCATTGATTTTATCAGATATCACTTTATTGCGTGGTTTTAATTTCCTGTTAATTTTACTGTGTTTCTCATGTTATTTTTTCACAGTCTCCGGTTATTATCAGCTGGGGAAAATGTAACAGTTCAGGTTCAAAAGGATGCAAAATTCCACTCATAGAAAATGTAATAAACACATTGCCTTATTTTCCATTGTTGCTTTTGTTGATAAACATGAAAGAAAAGTATGAGAAAAATTCCCAGCCCTTTCCCCACACACAGCCTTACACTGGAGATAGAGGGAAATAATCGCCCCCAAAAAATACTTTAAGGTCACTTTTTGTTTTTTCCAAGCAGATGATATTGTTGTCTAAAACAATCTGGTTTTCACAAATTTCCACATCAGTCATTATAAGCAAGGCCTTGCTGCAGCCGATGAACACATTCAGGTAGTCACGGCAATGCAGCAGATTACGCTGTGAAGTGGTTTTCTTGGAAAGTAAAACCACAGCACCACATCTTAGGCTGTCGCTGCTGTCAGCGGACCTTTAGGTGGGAGCACACTGCTGACAAAATGACTGACAGCGATCTCTCCATGAGTAGAAAGTCCACGAAAGCACTTTTAAAAAATGAACTGGGTGTAGTTGTTAGATATTAAATTTAGCTAACATGGCGAGCTGCTTCAGAGGTTCCCAAAGCAGAAGAGGGCTGTTTATTTACAGACCAAAGTGATTGTGGTGCCAGCGTTGCCAGGTTCACATCATCAAGGAGTGAAAATGGTTTTCTGATTCCCCTCCCCTCAGCACTGGGAAGATGTATAACTTTTGCTGCATCACCTAGAACAGTGTGTCAGACTCACATTCATTTTGGGCCGTATCAGAAATCTGAATGTTCTTAAAGGGCCGATTGTGACAGAATGTATTGATAAAACCATTAAACTGCTAAAATATCAATTACTAGCTGTTTGTTTCACCATTCAATAAGTGTTTCTTAAAATTAAATAATCAACATCTTTTCACATTGATCAGTCCCTCCAGGATTTCGTGATTGTTTTTGTAGTTTTTTTGCAATCAGAATCACAGATTTTGTGGTGCTAAGTTAGAAATATTTGTAAGGAATGTATGACGTTAAATGTGCCTTTTTATTACTCGCCTTATCAATAACAGACTACATCAAGTAAGACTGAGGCAGCAGTCACTTAAACTCAATGTTTTTGACCAATTATGAGAAAAAACTACAGTAATAATCAGAAAGAAATGTGGAGATCTGTTGATTTTGTGTGAATTTTGCATATTTGTGAAAAACTGGAGGGATTTATTGATGTAATTTGGAGTCCAGAGGACCATATACAAAGCTACAGAGGGCCAGATTTGCCCCCAGGCCTTGAGTTTGACACATGCGACCTAGATCAGGGTGTCAGACTCATTTTCATTTTGTGTCTTATCAAGATGACGTATATATCAATAAAACTACTCATTAACAACCTGTTAAAATATGAATATGTAGTTGTCCAAGCTTTTGATGAGAACATAGACTTAAATAATATTCTACATCTTTGGTGTTACTTGATAGTATCTACACAAAAAAATTATAAAATAATGTGAGAGCACACAACTGTTACCTTGAAAGCCTGAACAGGCCTGGAGTTTGACATGCGTGGCCTAGAGTCACACATGGCCTAGAAACCGAACGTGCCTGACTTCAGTCTGTCTAAATCTCCACATTTCTTCTGATTTTGTCAGATTTGAAGGTTTCAGATGATTCAACCACTTTCTGTATCAGACAAGGCAACCTGGGCTGAGATGGTGTCATTTATAAATGGGCGAAATAAGTATTGAAACCCAACCTTCCCCAACTGAAATTTAAATGTTGTGTTGTTAAACTGACATTTTGATTTGGCCAGTGAAACAAAAACACTATTTTAGGGCTTTGGGATTCCAACAAACCAAAGTGACAGCCATTATCCACAAACAGAGAAATGGCTGACTAACCAAAATTAGTCCTAGAGCGCATTAATAAATCCTCCAAGAGGTCATAAAGGTATCCAGAATAATATCTAGCAACAGTTTCAGCTGAAATAGTTCACTTTCATATTGCACTGTGTCAAACGAACCAACGCCTTTGAAAAACACGTCTCCCCCGCTCGCCTACGGGGGGCACTGCACCAAGAACCACCAAAGGAAATGACATAAAACCTCCGAAGAAGACACTGAACTCCACTTCCTTCTTCATGAATTAAGAACACTCTCTCTCCATTTCTGTAGTGAATGTGGGTCAGAAAACTAAAGCAGCTATGACAAAGACATATCAGAAAAAAACTTTGAACCGGTTTAACTTCTAAAACATATTACCCATCTGAATGTGGTAAGAGTATGAAACAGCTGCCAAGCTACCAGGATATGGCTGTCCACTTCAACCAACAAGCCGGGCAGGCAGAGCATTAAAATATAACTAGCCAATTAGCCACTTCCTTCACCTGGCTTCTTCAGTCCATACTTTCATGTTACTTCATGAAACACAATCTAAGTTTCTATAATTATCCTTGGGACGTTGATGCAAACAATAAGAGTATATAAATTACTTTAATCTCATATGCGCCACATATGAGATTAAAGTACTCTGTACCTTCTTTGTATTTCAAACATGTAAATAAGTCGGTGATGCATTAGAAATTTCAGTCATTACTTTTATAGTGTCTGGTAACACTTTAGATCTGAGGCCTTGGTTTGGACTGGAAGCAAAAGTCATGTACTGAAAGTGAAAAATGCAAGGCAAAGAACCCCTGGCTGTGCCAAAGAATAATTGACACCACAGAGTGACGGAGGGCCAAGGATAGGAAATATGTGCTTGTAGAAAAAAGGTTGTGCATAAAGTTTGAGCCATGTGTTGGGGAATGCTAAATGTGTTACTGTGTAGGAGTGGAGATTGTGTTTTAAAGATGGCTAGGAATCCTTTAGCATTCAGTTTGTCTGTAATTTCTGATGTGGGGTTGATTGACTTAAAGTCTTGCTTTGTTCAGAAAAGTCTGTGTCAAAAGAATGACTTCCTCAAACCCTCACACTAACAGTTTGAAGGTGACTAACAACAACTTTGTTCAGTAGAGCTGGACTCAAGCTTTTTTGGAAAAGTTTCTGATAGTTTGTTATTTTATTTGCTTCTACACTGCATACTGCCAGACTTCTTCTGGTTTTATTTACTTATCACATTTTAACGTTTCAGATCTTCAAAGTAATTTTAACATCAAATAAGTAAATATAAGTTGTTTTCAGATCATGTGTTCACGTTTTAAAGAAAAAAGACCTACCCAATCCAAAAAAACAGTATCAAAACAGAAAGACTGAGTTCAGCTTGAATGAATGAATAAATCATTTAGACAGAACCTGTCTGACAACATTAATAGGCTAAAAAGCTCAAAAGGCAACTCACATTGCTCCAATCTAAAGGAACTCAAAAACAGATAAAAACCATAGAGTGCTTCAATGACCCACAACTACTGCTGACCAAAAACAACATAAGCCATCATCTGAAATCTACACAAAAAAACATTGTAATGAAGGGAAACCTTCTGCAACCTGAGAACACAAAATTCTTTCCAATACTATCTGGGGTAAAACTAACACAAGAATATGGTACCTACTATTAAACATGGTGGTGTGATGGTGTGGGGTTCCTCTGCTGCTTCGAAACCAGATTGACTGCACTGCTGCTGTCTACCAAAAAACTACAGAAGAAGAAGGGTCAGCTATCAGTTTGTTGCCTTAAAATCAAATACAGTTGTGTTATGCAGCAGGACAATGGTCCAAAACACTTCAAGAAGTACGCCTGTCTGGGTCAAAAAAAAAAAAAAACACAAAAAAAAAATCACAAAAGAAGTAAAAGAAGAGAAAACTTCAGAGAGGTCTACTAAAGGTCTGGACCTGAACCCAATGTGGCGTTCTGGCAGGACCTTAAACATTCTGCTCAGCTTTTCAATGTTGTTAAATTTAAAAAAACTCTGTACAATTCTGTAAAAGACCGTTACATTTTGTATCAACTCAGGCTATCTTTGTGTAGCATTGGGATTGGTTTGGTGATCTGAAATTATTTAATCGTGTAACAAAAGAAACTAAAAGACAAATAGGTTGTCACATCACTGTAGATACATGACAGGTGCAAAGGTTTCTTTAGAAAAACATCCACTGAAGATATCGCCATTAAAATAGAAACTCAAACTGATATTGGTGATGAAACGATGCAAACTTAAGGCGTTTCCTCAGGAGGGTCATCAGTATTACTCATGGTGATACTGAAGTTAGTTCTTCTCCAGAATGAAACACCACTATCTTAAGTTTAAACACTCGTTCCAAGTAAAACACATAAGATGTTATAAATTATATAGAGTTGGGGAATGAGTAATAAGTCTCCTCTGACATTTGTGTGAAGGATACAGTTTTGACTCCATGCCCACTGAGGACAGATATGATCAGAGAGAGTTTTATGGCAGAGACACATGTCCAGCAGAGCAGTTGAGTTCTGAGGAAGTTAGAACACAGAATGTAAAAGACGAGCTGCGGTGGCTGCTTGGCACATCACTTTTTCAAGTGACTTTAGAAGATTGGGGTGTATGGATGGACTCTAAAACACAAGAGGCAAAATCATCAAAGGTCTTGAAACACATTTTGGCACAATGAAAAGTCAGAAATTTGGCAGAAATGAAAACTGAAACTCACAAAAGCTCAGCCCCAGCTGTGACTAGATAACAACAGAAAAAGAAATGCATCACATGAAAAAGTAAATACTGAGTTTGTTGGGAGCATTGATGGCTATGAAGTCTAATAGCTGCTGGGAGGAAGGATCTATGGTAATGCTTGTTAGTGCACATAGGATGCAGCTGTCTGTCACTGAAGGAGTTTTCCAGTTCAGTTACAGCTTCATGCATGTGCTGGGACACTTTGTAATGCTGACTTAGCCAGAGTTCTTCTGTCTCCCATCACTTGTACCAGATCAAAACAATATCACTTTTATATCTATATATACATCCATGTTAAAGCAAGTGCTGACCTTCTACAACTTGTAGTATTACATTTATTCAACCCTGACATAGAAAACAAATAAAATTGAATCAAAAGGTTATTATGTAATAAAACTAATCATGAACCTCTACACAGCAATTAGATGTTTAAAGAGTAGCATTATCTAAAAGTGATTTTTTTGGGCATTACATCATATTGTCATGTTATTCCCTCATCAATGGCATACTCGGAGTGTTGCTTTGATTCTTTCATACATGTTTGAGAAATCTTTTACTCTCCCATGCAACCATTGAGTGGAGCCCAAACACCTGGTGGAAATGAGCGCCGCCTTCCCCATACAGACTGAAAGCTCTCACATACTTCATGCAAAGTGCCAAAATTGTTTCTCGTTGATATAGACGAAAATTGCTTCATTTTGTTCAGAGAGATTTCAGCTCGTTTTTTTCACATTCCCCCCTCGTTCCAGCCCATATTTACACCCATATAGAGAGGAACACTGTCAATGGAGACACACCTAACTTGGTTAGATTAAAACCAGACATTAACTGAGACTTGACACTGGACACTGGGTTTCGGTGACCCCACTCTGTAGTGAGGTTTCACAACTTCTTCAACTCCCTTGCAGCCTTTCTCACTGTGTGATGGCAAGTTTATTTAGTCATTTTATGTATTACTCTGGCTGTAGATGTGGGTAAATAAAGACAAAGTTATGTTCTCTTTGCTATTTCCTGACTTATGAAGATGCTTGCTTGAATCACATGATCTCTTGTTCTTCCTATTGTGAATAGTGCCTCGGAGATTCAGGGCTCTCTGTCACATCAGAATGATACCCTAAGTTAAACAGGAAGTCTGAGTAAAAGTTCTTACCTTTGCAAAGCTTCACTTACATTTAATTTGCATGAGCTGTTAAATGGCAGCTATCTTGATGTGGACATTTTTCCCCAGAATTGTTAGGCACAGGTTGTGAGTGGAACAACACTATTAGAGACTGAGTACAATGATGTATAGCCTCAGTTTTTTGAAAATGCTAAAGATCAAGTACTGGCCATTTACCATTACCATTTACTATAACAGGACTGTCATCCTATTGGTGGAGAGTATCATGTTTATAATCAGCATTTAGAACATGCACAATAATAGGCCCTATTATTAGGGTCACATGAGTCACTAACCATAACCTCCATCAGGTTCAGTGATTGGATCATCTTCACTTACCAACCCAAAAACAAATAATGATGCCAACTTGACGCATTTTGGTCACATGTTTCAAGGTGTGGATATGTGTATAACCAGCTGGGGAGATGAGTCAGGGCTGCAGAGGAGATGTTAGAAAGATGAAACCTGAGGCCAAACCCTCAGTTTAAGGTCATTTGTTCATATCATGGATGCCTTCTTTCATCCCTCTCTTGAATCACTCATCTTCACTATCTTGTAAATGAGACCTGATCATTTTTTGATCTTCTGTGTTGGGACATCAGTTTGTGTAGCTGCTGTTCAGTTTCTCCAATGTAGGATAAGAACAAAAACTAAAAAAGATTTATTACCAAGAAGCATTGTTAGAAAAAAGAAATAGCCAACCAAGCATGGATGTCATTTCTATTTGTGAACAGAAAAGCCTGCTTGGCCTCAGAAGCTCTACCTTTGCAATGCCTTTGACACTCTGTTCCCCATTATCTGAGATAAGGTGATTGAGATCTCAAAGGTACAAACCAGTGAACAGGCTGAGGGTAAGAAAATAACCCAAGTGATTGCTAAGCAACATACAAATTTACTCATTTCTTTGGAGGAAAATGCATGCTGTTAAATCTCTACAAGTCTAATCACCAGTATGGTTTTATACAGATTAGAAGTTTCACTGTGTTTTGAACAGCAAGACTAAACGTGTTCTTTCCCTGCTACTATTTTGACTGTCACAGATATTGGTGTGATATCAGGTGTAGAGTGTGAAAAACAAAACTGGGTGATGTGGCAAAGCTAAATTTGCAATCCAACACTCACCGCATTTACATGTGATGCATCGCACATGAGAAATATGACTGTGTAGGCAATTTCATCCTCTCATTATTTTCAGGTCCTCCGTGCTAGAAGGCCCTCCAGTGTGGCAGCAGGAAAATGGTTCTGCAGACACAAAAGGCCTGAAATTCCTCCACAGTGATGTCTCCTAGCACATATATACTTCTTTCCCAGTTCATGTACAGAATGTCATCCTAATATTCTAGCTTGGAGAGAAGGTTTTCTGCTGGAGTTCAGTGAATTTAGAACCTTGGGAACGCCACAGCGTATTTAGGATTTCTTCAAACACCTTTCAAGACAAACTATTTTATGATTATTTTGTGCCTTTAATGATTTATAAAGAGTCTGAAACACTTAAAAATGAAAGCAATGGCTCTCATTGCTTTCATTTTTGCTGAGAGCTAGTGACAGTTGGGGGGACTTTTCTCATGTGAAAAAGCCCAATCATTCTAGAGAAAAACACACCACTACAAACAAAGACCAGCCATAATAAGATAATCTTGAAATTGGATACTTATAATGTTGGTTATAATAAAAATATTTTTGAAGCACTTTTGTTGATGGTTTGAGGATCTGTGAAGTCTATCTGGGTCCTTATTAAGGGAAAGTGAGCATTGTCCTTCTAGATCCCACTCATCACTCAGATATTGACTCACAAACAATTAAATTTCAAATAGAAGCTATAATTAGCACTATTTCAGGTCCAGTATGATGCTTCATTAAAACTGATGTATGCTCTGAAACTTTCAAGTCAGTCCATTATCTTCTGCCTATCCGGGGTCGGCTCAGGGAGGCAGCAACCTCAGCAGGGAGATCCAGACTTCCCTCTCAGCCACTTGGATCAGCTCCTCCTGGGAATGCCAAGGTGTTCCCAAGCCAGGTAAAACATATGTAGTCCCTCCAAGGGCCATATATCCACCAACTTGGTCTTCCTCTGATACTTGTGGGGGCCGGCCGGTCCATGTCTGAAGAACATACCTGACTGAGGACCAGACCGAGACATGCACACGCCTGTGCAGAGGTTCTTGAGCACATGCCAGTGGCCTGGGCAACTGCCCACTTCCCCTAGACTTGTTTTGTAAATAAATGTCTCTAAAGGGCTTAAAGTGTCTTTTCGTATTGTGTCCTTCTACTTTCTTGTTCAGTCTTCTGAACTGGGCCATAACAAGTGAAAGCAGTGGCTCTACTCTGAGTCTCTTCTGGATGTCTCACCCTATCTGTAAGGGAGAGCTCAGACATCCTGTGGAAAAAACTCATTTGGGCCACTTGTTTCTGCAATCTCAGACTGCCCTTAACTTGTTACCATCCAGTGTTTGGTAAATTGACATGGCAGACAACTCCACTGCAGACACAGCACCAACAAACTAGTGTGTTGAGTAGGTGTGTTTTAAAGTTGCAGTATGTTACTTTTTAAAAAAATATTTTTTGACATGTTTGTTGAAACTGCCACTATGTCGTGACAGTATGGACGAGGCAGAAAATCAGCTCCTCTGGCCTCTCCCAGTGCTAACTGGAAACAACCAATCAGAGCCAGTAGGTGGGTTTTAGCATGTTTATCACCCTCGGCAAATATGGCCTGAGCAAAATATGATGGCTCACTCTCCTCCCTTGCCCTCTGTTACAAAACAGCTTCTCCCCATCAGCGCCACCTGTCATAAATGCTCCTGCTAGTTAGCATGGTCACCGATGATGGAAGCAAAACTGTTTTTCTGTAACAGTAAGGTGTTTCCCCGCCATTCACACATTTTGCATCACTTTGATTGACAGCACTAAGACCCACCTCCTGGCTCTGATTGGTTGTCTTTGGTCAGAAGCGGTGCATTTCTTTAGATAGCAGCTCATGGAGGAGGTGGAGGAGATCGGTCTCTTCACAGATTATCTGTCTCATTCTAAACTGTTACAACATGGTGACAATTTTAACAAATATGCAAAAGCATATTTTTTTAAATAAAAGTTACATGTTGCAGCTTTAAGGCGAGACAAAGGGAGAGTGAAATGACTGTGTAATCTGTTATTGTAGCTTAAATTCATTTATTTCAGTAAATTAACTCACACAGTGAAGCACATTATTTAATTGAACACAGACTGATGTTTTCAAGTCTTTATTTGTTAATGACAATATTTTTCTGCTTACAGCTCGTTGAAAAATAGAATATTACATCAGACCGATAAAAAACTTTAATGCAGTGTAAAGAAAGTGTGTTATCTGATTAAAGGTTTTTATTTTCATAAGCTACTTTTATTCTGACAAACAAGCCTCAATGTAATGTGTAGTCTAATTTACTCAATCTATTTATATACATGAATCTGTTTTCAAAGATAATTCTATTAATACTGAGCAGTTTTCTTATGAGCCCTATAGATCATAAATCATTTGTAATCGGGTTAAAACAACAACTCCCCCTGTTGGAATGGTTTTCACAGTGCTCATTGTATCTTCTGGATTGGATGTATCATTTACTGTCAATCAGCGCACCGTTGAGAATTTCTTCTGCTTTTGCTCAGATGGCCAGCTATCTCCTGAAAAGTTTTGTCCAAATCAATCTGTGTGCAAATGGAACAGAACTGAGGGAAGTTATATTTTCATGACCGTCCATAAGAGTTCAGATTACCATGGTGATATCTTTGTATTTTATTTGAACTAAAGCTTTGCTTCTGTGTCAAAGATTAAGGAAAAATAATGAAATCTGTTAGAATGGAGATTAGCACACAACAACATAGTGTAGGACAGTGTCTGCATCCCATCAACAATAAGTTATCTCAGGGAGCTGTTCATTTTTCATATTCTCTTGTCATGTAGAGTATTATTAGCTTGCAGTATGGAATCATGTTGAGCTAACATTTTCTCATCGTCTGAGCTCGCCGGTATCTTGACAAATAAATCTTAAAAATAAAGTAAAACAGATGGTTAGTCAACCTGAAAATTGAGAAAAGTCCTTGTTTGTTAACTCTGAAATGCTGACTAATTTAAAGGTGGAAAGGGATTTACAAGGCCCCGAGAAAAATATGATGGCTGAGATAGAGGAAGAGAAGTGAGAGAGCAGTCGCCTGTCTTATCTTGGTGCCGTGACGAGGAGTTCAGAACACACCAGCACGTGGTTTTCCACAGGCCTGTTTATGAAAGTGAACATTTGCACCGTTCCTCTGAACTGTCTCAATTCACTGAACTGTACTCTTCCTGAGAATTCCTGTTCTACACAGAAGAACAAAATTTGTTGTGTTCATAGGTTTTCCTTTGCGTCTTTCTTTCTTGATATTGAATCTATTAATAAACTGAATTTGGTAAGAACAGATAATTGCATAAGCACTTCAGATTTTTGCGGTGTAGCTGAACCTCAGCGTGTTCTATGATAGCTGACACATTTTTCCCTGCGCTTATCTGGAACGATTAATGTTGAGCTGAGTTTGAAGGATTTCTGCTTATCTTACTACAACTCCCCCTATGAGTGTAATGGGGCAACCACAGCAATGTTGCCTCTGAACTTGCAGTAACTGGTGTAGATAATGTGGAATCAAAGGCTTCCACTTTAGCCAATGGATCCAGGTGGGGGAGTTCCGATGTGGAAGATCGTAAGGCTGAGAAAGGTCTCCAGCCACAACTATAGCAAAGGTGAAGACTGTTGTCTGAATGAACTTTACAACTCTGGTCAGAATGTTACAGCCATCCATCACAAACATGACAAATAAGTCATTTTTGACTTATTGAGCCATTCCTTCTCAAGAGGTACTTACGTTACCTTACTTCTCGTTTTAGTGAGAAAGTTAGCAGCAGCGTTCTGGATCAGCTGCAGTTGTCTGGCTGATTTTTTAATCAGAACCTGTGAAGACACTGCTGCAGTAATCGATGCAACTAAACATAAACACATGGATGAGTTTCTCTAATGCTGAGACATTATTCTTTTGGTCCAGGAAACGTTCTCCAGGTGATAAAAGGCCGACTTTGTAACTGTCTTTTTGTGGCTCTGAAGGTCATCACTACACCCAGATTTCAGCCTGATCTCTAGTTTCTATCTGTAATAACTGAAGTTGTGTGTTGGCCTTAGATCACTCCTCTTTAGGTCCAAAGATAATAACTTTAGTTTTTTTTCTGTTCAGCTGGAGAAAGTTATGGCACATCCACACAATGATTTGCACCACAGCATTGATCTGTTCAGTCACCTGGTGACATCGTAATGTAGAGTTGCGTATCTGTACAGCATAGTTATGGTAGCTGAGCCTGACTGTTATTTTACAGTAGAGGTCTGATTTGAATAATTTTACAATCTGGTTAAAGGTAGATTATTTTTCATTCTTGCTGAAACATAAAATCCTGGAACTCAAAAAGTGTGTACTTTCTTTTTAATATCACAAGAGCAAATAACTCAGTTCAAACTGTCAATGACCTGTAGAAACTCCAAAGATGGTTCAGTTACTCCCAACAGAAAGCAGCGAACTTTAGAAAAATATAGTTCAGAGCAGTAGTGGCTCAGTGGGTAGAGTGAGCACTCTATGCAGCTGCTAGGTTTCACCTCAGGGTTTGATTCCCTACCCTGGGCCACCAGCTCCACACAATAAGAGTCACCAAGAAAACGTAAATAAAAAGAGATGTTTTTCTAAAATGTATATGCTTCTAAGATTAACACAATTTTGCAATAAACAGTAAAGATAAATACTGAGCAGCAGGTGGATTGGTGCTGCATCTTCAGTAATGCAGGCACTGTACCAAACTGCTGTGGTGAAGGAGGAGCTGAGTCAAAAGGCAAAGCGCTTGATTTATCGGTCAGTCTACCCTTATCTATGAACACAAACTGTATTTAAACCAAAAGAATGAGATCACAGATACAAGTGGCCAAAGTGAATTTCTGGGCCTACGTCATGAACTCTCCTCTTCAGCAGAAAATCTGGAAAGAGAACATCAGATTTTTTGTAACCTTAAGCTCAAGCTGTGTGTTATGCTTCAGGACAAATATTTAAAGCTCATCAGTAACTCCACTTCTTAAAGTTTTTAGGAATGGCCCAGTTGATGTTTGTGACATGGCCTTAAACATGCTGTTAATACTTGAAAAACCTCCAATGTGGTTGAATTAAACCAGGATTGACCAAATGGTTGAACGGAAGTCGAACTGTCGACGCTCAGTCACATGGTTTTTAGATGTTTGTTTTCACACACACCCTTCAGGGTCCACAAGACACACCGAGCCGCTCTCCTGTGAAACCCCTCTGAAGTATAAGTTATGGTGTTTTGTCACATGTGTGGTTTACAACAGTATAGTAAACACGGGAAACATGGCAGAGAGGAGTGTCTATTATAAGTTTGGAGGGGGAGAATAATGACTGATGAGTTAGAATTTTTTTTAATTTCCATGTTAGTAGCAAATAAGAACAGAAGGCATTGGTAAGACATTCTCCTGCTACATTGGACCAGAACAGAGCAGAGGGAGTTTAATGTTTCAGTAAATACTTCCACAAGGTCTCGGATCCTCATAGTTATCCATCCTGCTCTGTGGCTTGTGGAAGTTGAGTAGCAGCGCTCATAATTCTGACCAATCACAACAGCTTGTACCCCACCTCTCTATTTGGCTTCTGAAGAGATAAAACTACAGGTTCTGATGGTTCTGATACAATGAGATGGAACTAGATGTTGTGGCTCAACTTCCAGACAGTCTTTAATGTCTTTGTTTTCTTGGATTAGGGTTTATCAGGTAAATGGATGTAAATTTTATAGCACTGTTCTGCTCACATGACCACTCAAAGTACTTTACACTACAGTCACATTCACCCAACTCCACACACACACCCCTTCAAACACCCATACACAGATGGGAAGGCAAAGTGGGGTTATGTGCCTTGCTCAGAGGTACATTGACAACTGACTGGAGTAAATATCCTAATAATCGGTAATAATCTGTAATTGTTTTAATACTGACTGATGTTCTAATACATACCTTATGATAAAATGTGGGCATCTGATATGTAATAACTTTATTACATACCAAAACTTTATGGCTAGACATTTTCACTGGACACAATACACTCTCATCACTCCAAATAAAGTCATGTTACACAAAACACTGCTGAGTTATTACATGAAGTCATATCATTATCTCATCATTCATACCTGCAGAATATGTATTGACAAATATAGAAAGAAATTACAACTCAAATTCGATCCCAACACTGAATAGTAAAATATTAATCAGAGCCCAAAATAGCTTATTTCAACACCTGTATATAGTCGTGGCTCTCACTGAGACGTAAACCAAACATCATCCTCTGCTGGCTGGAGGAATGCTCTGCTGATTAAGAATATTTCCCATCATTTTACAGAAACGTTAACTTTTTTCCCTTGAGTTTTGAGTTGTTTTCACACACAAAACAAGTCAAAATTTAAATCTACAGCCCCATGTAGACTTGACTTTTTTCTCCCTTAATAATAAACACCTTCATAGGTGTTTATTACCCACCCACAGACCCACAGACATGGGTGGGTTTGTCAAGTGTATCGTTTGGTCCATGAGGGATTACGGAGTGGGGCAGTTTTCAGGAGTTGTGCTTGGCCCTTTAGTTTCAGTGAGAGGAACTCTTAATGCTGCAATATATGGAACATTTTGGAGAATTACAAGCTTCAACCTTTGTGGGAACAGTATGTGGATGGTTCCTTCAGTGACTGTGTACCAGGACACAAAACAAAGTAAAGACAGGGATGACTGAGGACAGAGTGACAGAACTTATCTGACGGCAGTCTGACAGAACAGCTTTAGGATGAATTAGAGAGGAGACAGAGAGCCAGGAATTTGCATCAATGAACCATCAGTTAAATTGTTCCCACAAATGAACCAGACATGTGCAGCTCCACGATTCTCCTCCTGATATCTTGGCTGATTTTTGTTTTTTACTTTCCCATAATATCGAACAAGAAAGCAGTTTCAGGTGTGGCCTTAAAATACATCCACAGGTTTAACACAAATGTGTCAATTAACCTATCAGATGTTTATGGAAGGAAGCCCAAAAGGTTTGACCCAAGTCTTACATTTTGAAAGACAGATATCCCTGATACTGACCAAATGTATGAAAACATTTGAATTCAAGGAAAGTTACAAAAAAAAAAATCTAAAAAATAGATTTTGATAATTCTAATTAAGCAAAAACAAGAAAACTTTGATCTAATTTAACTTCAGACAATGAGAAAGAAAAATATGTTGGTGTCCTTTTAATCACTGTATGTAAATGTCGGATTTTAACTGTACATAAAAATGAAAAACAAAAAATTCAACTGGGCAGTTGAAGCTGCTCAGTTGGGCGAGTGTCAGGAAGAACCGTTCCACCCTGCATGAACAAAGAGTGAAAAGTCTGATGTACTTTGGGCCTAGATCTCTCTGCTACATCTGGCAGAGGCAAATTATAGACAATCATGAAACATTCCAACGGATATGCTAAAGTTCTCTTAACCTGAAGTAAAGCGACATCTTTATGGCTGCAGTATGGATTTATTCTGTTAAAGTTACACAAACACTTTCCTGATTAAACATGAGATTTTCTAAAGCCTGGTCAGACACCACGTCACCAGCAGACAAACCAACAACCCAGATGCTTTGCTGCTACCTGGTGCTTTACTTTGGCATGTGCACTGTGTCCAGATGTGTGACCCGCTGTCCTGTCTGTATTTGGGTTGATGCCGATGCCTGTCCCTCCTGCTTCCTCCCATGTCCCCATCTTGCCCGTCCTCCCTCCGTGTTTCCCGCAGCTCTTGTCTTCCCGCAGGAGGAGACAGAGACAGGGAGAAGTCATCCACTGCGGGCGGGGACGAGGAGTCGACGCAGTCCAACCAGTCTGCAGCTGAGGATCGTGGGTATCCGTCCTGCGGTGCAGAGCCTGGAAACATGAACTTCCAGTAGGAATCTCCTCTGAACAGATAAACAGAACCTGAAAGTGGGAGAAGAAAGTTACAAGAGGGACACGGCTACACTGCCAACCTCAGCAGTTTCTAGATGAAAAACTCAGCTAACTTTTCACATTTATATTCTTAAAGGGACAGTATTATGTAAAATCACATTTTTTGAGCTTTACATCATGTCATAATGTTATTTCCTCATCTAAAGCATACCAGACGCAGCTCCTCCTAAGAGCTGTAGTTTCTAAGCTTCCAAGCTTCTGCCTTACTGCTCGCCCACAACTCCCTCACTCAGCTCCTCCATAAAACTGGTAGAACTGCTCATCAGCTGAGCTCAATATAGGAGGTAGTTCTCAGTGAAACGCTGGTAAAAATGTTGCTAAAGGGTTGATAGAGGAGCCATGATGAAGGTTTCTGAAGTTTCAGAAAGAGCAGGAGTTTTAAAAGCACAGAGATCCAATTTCAAGGCAATAAATTATGATGTCAAACTTCTTTTATGTCGTAATTGATTATATAGCTTTTTTATTAACAACTGACGTTAACACAGCTACTTGATTGTGCTACAAAATGAAACTATGTGCCTGAAAAACACATAATACTGCCCCTTTAACCAACTGAGTTCCTCTTCAATTGATTTCTATTCATATTTAAAATGAGAGCAGAGGTTCCAACACGTTCCAAGACTATTCACTTCCTCACCGTCGTTGTCAGTGGTGATGCCGCTGACACCATCACTAAGAAGCTGACTCCACTTGTCTTCCTGCTTCTCTTCCTCTAAATCTCCCACTTTTCCCCACACAGGTCCTTCCTCTGGATCCCACACCAGGCCCCATTGTCCAGATCCCAGCACTTCCTCATCCTCATCATCATCATCAGGCTCTCCCCGGGTCAGGCTCACCCCCATCCGGAGAGCAGTCAGGGGCTGAGGGTAGCCGTCCTGAAGGGCCAGATCCCTGAAGAGCCAGAACCTGGAGCCTGCAGCAGCACACACAGTGGCCAGGTAAGGCAGCTGAAGCAGCATGTGTTTACTGCAAAAGAGTTAAAGTATACACTGAACCTTTTAACATTTTATCAATCACAGACCGGTGGCTCTTTGGACCTCCCACAATGGCTGTAAATAACTTTGACCAAAAGTGATAAAGAACCAACTAATGTTTCTATATATAGCTATAACAAATACAGATTTTAGCAGATCAGTCCAGATGTCAGGTACAGGGTCAGGACAGACCACTGCACAGGTACACATGTTAAAACAGTGGGGTGTACCGCTGATGAAGATGATGGCGTGATCTGAATGCCTCTCCAGCACAGCATCCAGGCGCAGCAGGTCAGGGGGCAGACCCCTCCACAGCCTCCTGACCGCAGCACCACGCCCTGACACCAAACCCCCACCATTCACCCGCCACACCGTCAGGCCTGCAGCAACACCAACGAACACATGATGTCACACAAATGTTATTATTCTGGAAGTTACAAAAGTGGAGAAAGAGTTTCTAATTGTCCCTCCAGAATGTGTTCATTGAATGCAACATTAGCAGCTCAGCATCTTAAATAGGAAACATTCAACACACTGAAGGATGATGTTTCTAAAGAAACATCATCCTTCCCCTATATATCTTATATAAAAGATATATAGGGTTTATTTACTGTTTTTTTTTTTTTTTAGTCTTTCTGTCTTTTTGTGCTATAAATGTTTTCAGAAGCACATGCAGTTAGCCACTGTTGCCATAAGCAACAAGCTCAATGTACAGCTCTGGAAAAAATGAAGAGACCACTTAAAATGATCGGTTTCTCTGTTTCACTTTTTACAGGTTCATGTTTGAGTAAAATGAACATTGTTGTTTTATTCTATGAACTACTGACAACATGTATTTATTTACAGAAAATGAGAAATGGTCAAAATAATGAAAAAGAACTCAAGTAATGCAAAGAAAAAAGTTCATGTTCATTTAGAAACAACAATACTAATGTTTTAACTGAGGAAGAGCTCAGAAATTAATATTAGGTTGAAAGACCATGAGGTTTTCAATGGGGTTCAGTGCAGCAGATCTTCATTTCTTCCAGAGCTGTATATATTGAAAGAAATAATTACATGTTTAATTTATTTATTGATTCAAACCTTTGAAGAAGAAAGTCTCTCCTCTTATCTTTGCCACAGCATCAAAGCTGGTGTTACAGCGATCTATGGGAGGGCTGAAGGGACAAAAACAGAGTCAAAGGATTCATGGTGATTAATTTGGTGCCATAAATTAAGTCAACTTTCTTTTGTGTCCGTTTCAGTCACTCACACATTTCATGACTTTGTGCTGATCCTAGATCTGGTCACTGCAAAGTACTTCTGTTACTGTCAAAGTGTCATTCATTTCCACTCCAGCTCTACTATACTGCGTTAGATACAACTACTTCAACAAACCCACCCTGGGTTTTCTTGGCTACGTTTATACTCACTTAAACCTTGAATGTACAACTTCCTCTGACCTCGGTGCTATCACTAGCCTTCAAGAGAGACTATGAAAAATTAACCTATACAGAATTTTAGCTGTAAACACTGAAAGCATTTTGAATGAATGGCTAATCCCAACTCCATAATTCCATGTTGTGACAGTCTTCCAGTTTGTCTTTGTACAGGTCGTACCCATGTCTGTGATGATGGTGATGGGTTCTGCGGTGCAGCTTAGGCTCCGTTGTGAGACGAGGAGCATCTGTCGGCAGAAGCTGGTTGCTTTTACCTGCAGCAGAAATTAAAATACGTTGAATTTGTTAAACCTCACAGAACAGGAATGGGATTATTCACATAAAACCCTTAAAACCACAAAAAAAAAAAAAACTCAGCAAACGCAGTAAAAGCAACCACCAGGAAGAGAAGGAAACATGCAGACATGCAGCTGTGTCTGCAGAGCTTACAGGGTATTCTGGGAAAGGAAATGGTGCAATCACTTCCACAATTCACCAGACATTTCCCTTCCTCTGATCCTCTCATGCTTTACAATACAAGGCATTGACATGGGATGGCAGGGTAATGTGGAGGTTAAAGCTGACAGCAAACAGCAGTCAGTAACAGCAGCTGTCAGATCCGCCAACGTATTCTATTGACTACTAAGGATGCATTCACATCAGCCCCTTTTACTTTAACTTTAGTTCATTTGCCTAGAAAGTGTGGTTCATTTGTGGAGGTTTGAATGCATAATTGAACTCTGGTGAGGATCAAAAACATGAATTCTGGTCCACCTAAAAACCAAGATCTGGGCTCAGTTGAAGTGAACTCTGGTGCAACTGTTCAAATTCATATGTGAACACTAAGCAAACCAGAAACCGCACTAAGAGCAGGAATCAGACTGTAGCACAGGGAATTCTGGGTAAATACAATGAAAATATAAACAAGCAAGTCTAGCACTAGAATTGGCTCATGGTGTTTTACCAAAACACCATGAGCCAAAAGAGAAATCCTATAGCCGCTAAAAATCTGACATTACTCTATTTTTGTTTACATTTTGCAAAGAAGGAAATTGCTCTCAGTGTCTTCAGAGGTTTTTGTGTTGCTTCTCTCAGTGGTTCCTGGCACCTCTCAGGTGGGGTAAACAGGTTTTCCAAAGGGTTCGGTTTGTTTGACTCGGTGCTGTGTGAAAGCAAACCGCACCAGCTGAAATTGGAACAAACATAATTTTTGTCGTAAAATTGACGATTGATCGCGGAGTGAAAACACCCTTATTGTAGTCTAAACTCTTGCCTGTTTTCATTCCAGTGCAGGAAGATGCTCAGATATAATTCAAGTATAATAATATTTATACCATCTAGAGGTTGTAAAGTTATGTTTTGGTTCATCTATCTTGTGCTTCCTTTCAATCACATTAAAGGTTGTCATGTGGTAGTGATGCAGTGCTGTTCCTACCATAGATGTGAGTGATGTGCTCCAGGTCTTGCTGTCCCAGGTGGTAGTGCAAAGGGTCTCCAACAGGACCCCGGTAGTATGGCCTCATCACCGAGTGGCGGGACGAAGAGTGGGCCAGGCCCAGAGCGTGGCCAAACTCATGGACCAACACCGTAAACAGGTCCGTGCCTTCATAAGCTGGAGGGGAATATACACAGATAAACAAGAGTTATTACAAAGTAGATGTGTCTCTTAAAGCTCATTTCTGACCACAAGATGGTGCTGCTGGACAGAAATGAACCAACTGCAAACCAAGAACCTCCGGGGTCATCTAAGGCAGACAACTGAAAAAGATATGGTTTTGCACATGAAGTAAGTGGAGGGATTGTTTTTATGCGCAATACCACTAACATCCGCAAAACTGTGCCTGCAAAACATTTCCAGTTTCTGATTCACACATAAAGAATTAAAATATCACAACCTATGATGTAAAAATTAGCTAATTCCAGGGTCTGTAATTAATTATTTGCTGTTTAATTGAAAATTACACATTGTCAAAACAAGCAACATTCTCAATTCAAAAAACCCTTTTTGATGTAAAAATGGTTGAATAAATATACATATAAGCTCAACAATGAAGACATTTATTGTTATTAATATGGTGTTTGTTCAAACATCATATTGGTGCAAAGTGATATTAGAGCCGTACAAACAAGCTCAAAGAAGTTCCATGATCATTCATGGAACTTCATGAACAAATCTGTCTTTGGAACGTGGACCATAGATGCCACAATGGCATATTGGGGCCATTGTAGATAGAAAAAAAGGAGTACACTTACATAAATCAAGCTAGAGATTATTCTCAGAAAAAAATGCTAGAAAAAAACTCAGAAATTTTGACATTAATTCTTTCCTTGTTCGTTCCAGAAATTTCAGAAATTATCTTAAAATTAGTTCTCTTTGTTTTTTTTATCTACACTGGACCCAACAAGCCACTGTGTTGGGAACGTTAGCATTCGGGACATCTGTGGTTAGCATTGAGATGCATAAATACTTTAAAATGAATGTATTATTTATGTTTTTTTATTAATAAATAAGTGCAACCTGACCTGGCTGTCTGAAAGTCCACTGCTCCTCTGCATCCAGATGAACTCCTCCTGCCCTGGCAGGATCTGAAGGGAAGAAAGCATGACCCACTGCTCCGCCCGCTCCATCGAAGGGATAGCCATCACCATGGTAACCTTGAAGAAAGTCTACCTGCAGGTCAGCTGCTTCTGGGCTGCCCACCTGCATACAAGACAAATAAACAGAGTACAGCACCCAACAAAAGTACCCATGGCAACCACAAACTATAGCACTTCATTGGCATTTTAGTTAATAGAAATATTTCAGCCTCCTGCCTAACAATAATCTGTACAACATTCTTTCACTGAAACTTAATAATCCAGGCTTTAATTATACAATTAGAGGTTTGTCCCCATTTGTTTCATAGAATCCAAGAGGTGAATATTCTATTTTATTTTATTTTAGACAGACACCATCAACAAATGTGCCAACCTCATGAAATTCCAGCGGTGTTGGCTCTGCCCAGACTCTTAGAGCATAGAAGACCAGAGAACGAATCATTTCCCTGGACAGGTGTGAAGAGGACGGGTAGGAGTGCAGCCTAAGAAGGTGAAAATACTCATGTGAGTAGGAGAAAAGGGCAAAGTGAAAGAAAAATTGCCGTTTTAAAGATCTTCACAATGCACATGTTTTCCTTACATAGTGGGGAAACATGGACTTTCAACTCCTTCCAAAGGTTTTCCATGGGGTTGAGATCTGGAGACTGGCTAGGCCACTCCAGGACCTTGAAATGCTTCTTACGAAGCCACGCCTTTGTTGCCATGGCAGTGTGTTTGGGCTCATGGTCATGCTGAAAGACCCAGCCACGTTTCATCTTCAATGCTGATGGAAGGAGGTTTGCACTCAAAATCTCACAATACAT
>CAEGAE010054510.1:0-21526 GCA_903067095.1 Girardinus metallicus
CAAATAGACAAACTGAAGTGATTCATTAGATACTTTGATTTGTTAAATATTTTAGACAAGACTTTTTTTGAGTTCATATTATATTCATAAAACATAAAAACATCAATACATTTTGTATAATCAGGTAGGACACAGGAATGAGAAAAGGAAGTTGTGTTGAATCATCCCAAAGCTGTGGCAAGAATTGCTAAGAATAAATAATTCTGTGTTTTTCGTCTCTCTCTTTTAGCTAGTTGCTAAGCTAAACCTACAGGATATTTTCAGGGTGTTCAGGTACTTGTTAAAGGTAAATCAATTCTTTGACCTTGCCTTAGTTCTACATCACATGGTTTCAAACTGAATAAGAAACAATGTGATTTCAAAAAAAATAAAAAATTGCAAAGAATTTATCTGCAGTAAAATATACTTATACGCACATTCCAGTTTCTCTGGGAAAAAAACAGAACAGTATAACATTTTTTTCATAAATTAAGTATGTATCTTTATAAAGAATTAGGGTAAGGTTAAAGCTTTTAAACAACTGCACAAATAAAACAAAAATATACACTAACAAGAATAAAAAAATACTTATACCAGCCACACATTTTTCTACTCCTGTGGCACAAGACCCTAATGCAAATTATTAGACGCACACATCTTAACTGCAATTATTGGTTTCTGCCCAGCATATTATGCTTGTAATACCTAAGTTTTTGTGGTTGTAAAAATTGTAGAAAATGACTGTTACTGGCCACAAAATAATGATTTGATTGCTTTTCTGACAAGTAAAATTGCTAGCCAAGCAAAAATATTTTAAAGAATCCCAAATGTCAAGTCGGAAAGCAATCAAAGTGAGCAAGAGCAACAAGAACGTGCATTTCAACCCCAAGTCATTCAGTAACTTGGTTGCTTTCCATACCACTTATTGTGCCCTATTGGCCTGCGTTTATGCAACTTCATCCAAATTTACTTATATTTACTATGAGTTAAGTGACTGTTGGCAGAGTGAAATCTCCTAAGGATTGTGATCAAAGCCTCAATTTTGATTTTATTATTTACTGTCAATTTATTTTGCCAAAACAAAACTTATCTTATGGTCAAGTGATTGGGACTTTTGGGTTCCTCAAAATACTTTTTAAAATACTGTGCTTTTTCAATGCATTTGCAAGTAGTGAAATAAAAATAAAAAACGACATACTTCAAATTTATATATGTAAGGTTTGCTAAAATCATGCGTTGAAGATTTAAATATATGTTCAAATGAGCCTTTTGCAAAGCTGGTAATAGTTTTATCACATATTTTTCAAATGCATCTCTCCATTAGTGTTCTGGTTGACATGAGGCTGTAATATCAAAAGCCCACTCTCTGTTTGATCCTATATTAAATTTCAAAGGGGGACACTTGATCTGTGCCCTGGATAACAAGGGTGAGGCCAGAAGGTGTTGGCATGGGAAGAGATAAGTGGCAGACAATACTGAGTTTGAGGAACAATTGTGGTTACTTGGTTAGTTACTTCTCTTCTTAGTTTGTCAATGATAAAGTTTCATTAGAGATAAAAAAAATGTATATATATTTAGGTTTTGTGCAATCTTTTCCCTAAATCCTCATCAATTACCTGTTTGTAGGAAAGCAAATTTTGCCACATTCAGTGAATGACTCGAGACAGGCTGTAAGCTTCGTTGAAAGTAGTGAACCTAAAGCTAGGTTTATAATTGACGTGTTGAGCCGGGTACACGAGGCCAATGCGCCGTTCCGCCCCTACACATTGGTCTCATGCGCTGTCACGGCGCTTGGTTATGCACCTCTGGATTTTTGTAACTTGATGAGAATCGCACATGCCACCTTTCATTCAAACCGGACGGTTTGTAAGGTTTTCTTACAGAGCAGCTCCCCATACACTGGCATTTCTAAAAATCCTCTAGACGGGTTAATTTTCACAGAATATACTGCACCAAGGTACCCTTCAAGTATAAACACCACGCTGCTTGCTCGTCCTGTTTGTACTTAACACAAACTTTCAAAAGGACGACTACATCTCATCATTTACTTTAAACCAAATGCTGGAAATCTCCAGATCCTTCTTGCTATGATAATTAAGGTTTCCCAAGTCCTTGTCCTTCTTTGGCTTACAGAGATATGTTACAAATTGTACTGTTTTAACCAATATCTGCGGTTCAAACTCAGCCTACATTAGTCTATTTGAACATCCTCATCATCATTGCTGTGTCTATCAATAGACGTCTTTATATGTTTAGTCTTTTCACCATTTTAACCAGATTTTCACATTAATAGATGGAAGCCAACATCATTTGCTCTATTTCTATTCAACTAAAATATATATGTAGGGTAGCACTGGCTATTTCCAGGACTAGCCAGTGTGTAGACAGAAGGGGAGATCCCCTGAGCCTGTAAAGTGGCAGAATCTACCTTAAGTTTGCATTTAGTTATTGTATGTCTACTGATGTCGACTTTGAATGTACCAATATGGAATACAGGCTAAATAACAGATTTTATTTTATCTTATTTTGTACTTTTATTAGACAATTCTATTGACATGTAAATAACGTCTTTATGAAATTCCTAAGTCACAGTAAGCCAAGGTTCAGCATGCTAGAGACACTGACTTTATGGGCCTAGTGGTGTTCTGGAGCAATAGCAGGAATCTTTAGAGTTCAAACTGAGGCCCAATCGCCTTTTAGGCATCAAGAAATTCTGCCAGAGCATGTGACTGTTTTGCTCTGAGGACTTCATGAACGGCATTGAACTATCTTGGCTGTGACTGCTGAAGCAAAGGATCAAGGAAGTTTTATGTGTCAGACCTGGGAACAGATGGTGGTGAAAAATGAGCTCAGATGATGCTGCACTCATAGCATATTTACTGTGACTTACTTTTGCTGTAAATTTCTGAGCTTAGAGCGTGTTTCTTGCAATGTTTAGGCTCTGGCATGAAAAGATTGGAATTATCGAACGTAAAACACGATCAAAGCAATAAAACTACGAAAAGCTTAAATCTGAATAAGTGTGTTTTGGCAGGACACTGATAAATCTCTTATTTGAGAGAGTCCATAAATGAAATCACTGTCGCTAGCTATCCCCTAAATCATAAACAAGACATAAAACTGTTTTCATCTGCCCTGTGCAACGAAGAAACCTGCACACTTGAAAAAACCAACCACACCAATAAAATCTGGTCTAAATGCTCTTTTAAGGAGTTAAGACGCTTCTACATCTGTTAAATATTTTGAAAACAAGACGTTACCATAATGTTGTTGAGAACTGTAATGACAGTATATATTGGAATAAACCCAGATATGTTCTACTACTTTTGTATTTTTTCCTCTATCAAAGCTCCACTGCTTCCCTTGTCACAGAGCTTCTTAAGGACAGGTACAAAAAGTAAAAACAAAAGTGAAAGTCTACCTAGCATGCCAGAGAGAATTTTGTCAGGCACCAGGAAGAGTTTATATGTATGGATGCCAAAATGTTGCACCATGCCAAATCTTTATGTATTCAAGAAGCACTTTGTGAAAGATCCGATTGGACACATTGGTACTGAGGCAATAAACCATAACCTTCTAAACAATGACAGATCAAATAAATAACAGTGATTACCTCATCGTCATTCCACCTGAAAGTGGATGGGATAAGTTAAACAGTTAATGTTTTGTTCATATGAGGTGATCACGTAGGTGGTAGGGTGTTTGTGTATTGATTACCTAGAAACATGTGGCACCAGGATTCCCTATCTGGACAAGGCAAGTCATCCGAAGCAGTGTAATGATTTTGTCAATATTCTGCTGAGAAGCCATTGTTCCTGCCATAATATGGATGTTTCTTGAAAATGTGTTATGCACACCCTTTCACAAAAAAAGCATTCCCTGATGGTGTCACTGTCTTTCATTGGGGCCATGTGTCCTTCCATAACTGAAAAATGTGTTTCAGGGAAGGTGTGAGGTGCAGAAGTTTGAGGTGTTGACTTGGCCTCCAATCTCAGTCCCACTGAGCATCTACGGGATGTGTTGGACAAACGAGCCTAATTCATTAAGGCCCCACATTCCAATTTACAGTGCTTAAGTAATCTGTGGCATTCATAATCCTATGCTCACGAGAACATAACTCACAAGTTTGTTTCCAGTGGTGTCTACCACCACAGAAATTTGCATGATAGTTATGTCTGTTTCAGCCATTGAATGAATTTGAACCATGTTACATTGGAGGGTTTCCACGGGGAATTATGGAAATACGGATGGTTTAATTCAGCAAGCCCCAGCAAGCCCAAGGAAAACCTAATGAGGAATTAGCAGAACTAAGAGTCTGGCTTACTCACATAAAACAGAACGTCTCCGGTTTTCTTTATGGAGTGAATTAATGAAACACACAACTCATTAAGGGCAGCAGTCAGCATTTTCCTTTGGTTTTGCTGTATGCATGAGCTTTTACATGCAGACAGACAGGCAAGCCCCTTACTCATACGTACATTTCCACTTTTATGACACAACTTCCCGAAAGCTTGGGTAATTATCTGTGATTAAATAGAGAGAAAGTTCACACCCTGGAAATAAAATGCTGTTAAAATTAACTTGTTCTCCCACAAAGCAACTAGAACATGGCTATTTGAGTGAATTATGTTGGCGCACATCATTTCCAGAGTCCAAGTATCCCTTGGAAAATTCCCTAAGAAGGCCTAGTCCTCTACTGGATAAGAAAATAGCTTGATGAAGAAATAAAAGTGAATATGCTGGCAAAATACATTTAAATAAAACCTAGCCTAGGTTATTAGAAAACTACTCTTTCAGTCAAGCAGTAACATTAGAATTTGCCACATAAACATTCACATCAGCATAGTGTGGCGGTTAATGAACGTGTCAAATGCACTGAACACAAACAGATCTATACTGGGGTTTCTCAAAATAATCCGGCCTTGAAAATTGTTATTCATCCAGTTAAAGATAATGATCCATAGTGAATGGGGTAGTGCTGCTTAACCAAAACACATCCCATAATTCGCCATTATGGCTGATTTTCTTTTTGAATTCTGGTCTCACTGGCTTCCCTCGTATTCAGTCACATGCCTCCAGATCGGGCCAGTTGTGCAGAATGTGCGCTCCAAGCTCTTATGCAACTGAGTACATCACCTGGCAAATCAAAAGACAGCAGCTAGCCCATGCTTTCTATTTCTACATCCAATACTTTTCTTTTAGTAAACAATACAATGTTACCAAAACTTTCTGTTGCTGCTAAAATGCATGTGATTTTCATTAGCAGGGAAAACAATAGTCTCCTGGTTTAACCCCACCTCACTCAACTCTGACCCATGTTATGGTTTGCAAATTGTAACTCTATCCTGCAGAATGTCATACGGCGGTACAATACGGCATGGAAGCTGACGCTGTACTCAGCATATGTGGGCAGGATTGGTTTACTAGGGTCCAATCTTTTATTTAGTATGTGCCAAAGTGCTCATGTGTATGTGTGTGTACGCTACAAGAATATGCAACTCCTATTTGAAAGAACGTCAGTAAAAAATTGCTAACCAGGCAACCATAAATACTACTAATGAAGTTTGACTCTACAGTCTGAATTTTGAGTTGCTTTTGTGTTTGTTTTTTTTTTTTGCTTCATTAGATGCAAGGAGCAGTCTGTGTGTCCATATGTGTATGATATTTTATTTAGCAGATGTCACTGCCCCTGGACACACTCCTCTAAACAAAAAGACAAACAGTGGCAACCCAAAACCACAGGCCTGAATGGCTCTCTTGTAATAACCCTGCCAGCATTAAAAATAAACGGGAAACATGGCAATTACCACCTATTAGAATCAGTCTTGCTCAGCTTCACAGTCTGCAATGAGTACACGGCCTTTGTGTGGAGTCTTTCTTGGCATTTCTGAAATAATTACACAAAAGTCGGCCATTTTTAAAAATTTCAATAATTGTCCTAGTAAAATGAGTACATTTACAACATGTTTCTTACAATCTAAAAACTTTAAAATAACATTTGCAGCAACATAGATTGAAAAATAAATCCAAGCTGTTGCCACGTCATAGTTCCTGTTAACGGGCACATTCAGAGCGGTAACTGTTTAGTCATTTGCTTTCTGCTGAGGGAGGGAGTCTTGTTTGGAAGAACTTGTCTCTTCCAAAATTCCAATATGGAGCAAAATGTTCATAAGTGTCAAATCACTGTTAATCAATTTACCATTCAGCGAAAAAGCTTTCCAAATCAACCTGCCATTGTTGTTTACATAGATGCGTCTCGAGTCACCACTGCTTTAAGTATTTCTGCAGTAAAAGCTTGTCTTTTTCTGGAAACATCTTGAAAATGAGTTTGTTACTAAGAAGTCATACATGCTGCCACAGTAAGAACTCTTCGTAGCTTTCGTGTGTAAACACTTTGAGACTTCCTGGGTGGTTGTTTCTTTCCAACAGGAAGAAATCCTCAATCAGGTTACTCAGTCATTTAGAAATGGTTTATCATTAAAAGAGGCCATATAATTATCCCTCAAGTTTAACAAATGTACTGGGCCCCAAAGGGCATGAAAAGTCTAGTTAACAGGAAGACCATCTTTAGCACAACTTGATTTCCAGCTAAAGTCTTCTTGAACCAAATATAAACTTACATCATTTTATACTGCTGTTCTCATTTTGGCTTGTCTCTGTTTTTTTTTTTTTTGTTTTTCTTAAGCATCGCATCAATAAGACCAAGCCTCGGATGGTGGAAGCTAAAGCTAAACTTTGTGAAGTGCTTAACAAATTAGAAGGTCCTCACAAGGAAGATGTACAGGGGAAGTGAAGTGGATAAATTTAGGAATCAGGTTGTCCAGTACAAGTTTACTTTGATTGCCTAAAAATACTTTTTAAAATAAAAAAAGTACGGATTCTAAATTGATTTATGGTGTAAATGAACCGTGTAAAATGATTGTTGTTTTGCCTGCCTTTTTCCACTGACAGCTGAAAACCAGCACCAGCAACTTCAGTTGCTGTGATAAGAATTAAGCTGAAAATGAAACAATGCATAGAAGTTTAAGCTTTAGTTTTCATAAATATAAATAAATTTAAAAAATCATAACCACAGTAACATACTTAAACATATTTTATCTTTGGAACATCTCTGCTGTAAGGCAGCTTTGGCTTTATATATTGTTTATCTCCAGTCAGCTGCTTTGTAGCAGTACTGATTAAACTACTGTTATCCTCTTGACACATATGACAAAATGAATTAGCTGATTAGCATTACAGCAGGGATTTTCCATCATCTGGCCATCCCTCAAGACATCAAGTGGAAGCCCAGATACTGAGAACCTGAGACAGAGTTATAAACACATGCTAATAACCCTAGACACCTGTGAATACTTCAGCGTAAAAAATGTGTATCTCTCTGGAACATTCCCAAACAGACACACAATCATCTGCAGCTCTAGACAGTCAAGATCACATCTGCATCTCTAACAGTGTAGAGGACGTAGTGAAAGTTGTTGAGTTTCCATGCAACTATTTCCTCCAGTCTTTGTGATTCATCTCCAAATGTGATCAGGCACACACTCTCACACACATAATCCCTCGTGCAGACAGCTATTGAGGCCACCTGGTAACAATCAGTCAGGGCCAGGGGTTAAAATCATAGCTTCTTCAGTGTAGAGAAATTGGTAAACCACAAGAGAAGACTGAATGTAGTTGATAAAGTTTGATGCGGTCACCCTAATCGAGCTGAAACACCTTTAAAATGCTCTTATTTGCCTGTTGGATCAACCTCTGTGGCTTGCCAACCTCTAAGTCAGGAAAGATAATAACTATGCCTTGCTAACTCTATTGACAAAATTTTTTCCAAAGAATATAAAGCCACACATTCAAGAATTTAGGAGTATTAGTCCAAATTAAACAATGGTAAGTTTAGAAAACAGTATTGTTCAGTTTGGGTTCAAACACACATGTCAGACTTTCTTGTCAGCTAGAGGGAATCACAAGATGACATTTTAAATCTGAGCAAAAGCCTGTGAAGTGAGAAATGCTTAGCTAGTGTAGATTTGCTGGGGTTATTGTTCAAGCTAACTTTTAAGATAAAGTTAATTCAAAAGCCATGGAACACAAGGAGGCCAAAACTGGATCAAAGTAGCACAAAAGTTTAAGCCCATTGTTAAGGCTCAGATTTCAATCTGCAGGTAAAATCTACAAGCTTTTAAAGCCAAAGATAAGCGTGATTTTCTATTCCTGCAGTTCTTGTTATATTAAGCAAGAAGGTCTGTACTGTTCACATTGAATGCTTTTTCTTCCATATGCCAAGTAAACTGTGACAATTCTTGTTCTAGCTCTTCCGTATTTGTATATCTGTCTTTCTATCTGTACATCCAATGTTAACTGGAGACACCTGGACTTTTTGTCTCCATCCTTTTAAAATTTGAATTTAAGGACAGCTTTTGAGCGACCTTGGTGACCAGTGCCAAGATGCTGGACTCACAAGTTCTCCACCTTTACTTCCAATGCAGAGGATATAGTGACCAGAGTGATGAGGCCCTCAAACTGCACATTCTAGCTCTCCAATATCCTCAGTCTGGAGTTCCTCCCTAAATGTGTATTCGTGTATTAAAATTGTGACTTTGACTGAAAACAGGACACAGTAAATCTCACTGCCATGTCACACTTTCCATACATGTTTCTTTCTTCGCTTGTACCTTTCCAACATCACTCTCTGCCTGTATTTCTTTTCTTATGTTCGTTCTGTAACCCATTCAGGATGTAAACCAGACCTGGGTCAAATGACAACACGAAACAAAAACCTGTTGCTACAACAATTACTAAAATAAGCAGCTGTTAACAAAGAATAACATCTGCAAAGGGAGTTTATTGTACTGCACATCAAGATGGGTTTGGTATGAAGGCCCTTTGCTGCACATTAAGACCATAAGATATAAGTAAAACAAAGTAGCATGACAAAATGCAATTCATTCTTTTAACTTTTTATGTGTTATTTCTTCAACATTGCCAGTTTTACTCTTCTTTAATGTTTACAATTAGAACATATATACATTATACTTAAATATGAATATTCTTTGATTCTGTTTTCTCTTTTAATGTAACACACTGAATCACACATTCTAACTTACACAACCCTATTTATTCAGCCACGTTCAGTTTCCCCTGCTGTTGTTTGACATGCTTTACTAGCTAAACAATTAAAAGTAATTTTTCAGTCCTAATTAAAAACCGATTACTATCTTGACTTTATCTAAACACATGGGACAAATTTCTGTCCTGCTTGAATGGATGTCCACCTTTGAAAGGAACTAGGCATTCATCCAGTAGCGTTCTCCGTGAATGACAAATGCTCCGATCACAATTTTCTAACTTATTATGGTGATGGAAGATTGTTGTGTAAGCAATTAACAAATCACATATCTAAACTAATAAAGTAATAGCTGATTAAACTTATATTTGACATGGGTTCAAACCTAGTTCTGTGTATTTTGGACAGAGTAAACACACCTAGAAGTGATTGGGTATCTGTCAAGCTGTCCTTTTCTAGGCCATTAAACAACAATATTTCTTTTAAATTTGTCACACTTTGGATAAAGCTTAGATTGACTCCATATGGCTACAACCCAAACTGGGATTTGATGTCATCACTTAAGTACATGAAAAAGCTACATTCTTCATGGACTGACATGAGTTTGTTCTTAATATACCCCACAGATGGGCAGAATAAATAAAACACCCGAAATGTACTGATGGGACTTGTGTGAAGGGTAAGTCTAGACAAGCCATATTGTGCAGTTTTCTACACAGTATAATTTGTGTTTAATTTTCTATTTTTTGTAAAAAAAAGAAAAAAAAAGAAAGAAAAAGGAAAAAACTGATTACACATTTGATTTTGCAAACACTGGATTTATTTTTAACTTTTCCTCTGCTTCCATAGATGAGCTCAGAATCCAAAAACAATTATTATTCGTAAATCTTGTTTGCATACATTCGTTCCAGTTCTAGCGAGGAAGCTTTGAACTTTGAAGCAAATTTTATTTGCTGATGAAATCGTTTAAAAGTTTATTGGGGCAGTGTTGTTTATTTTCCAGGCACATTTATTCATTCATTTATTTTACAGCACAACTAAATAACTATGTTACCTCCAGTTGTTATGCAAATGCTATATACATCAAATATGACTTAAAAAAATTTTGACTTTGTATTTTAACCCCTTGAAATTGGACCTCTGTCTCTTTAAAACATCCTGCTCTTTCTGAATATCCACCTTTAGGAAATAATCCCATCACTTCTCTATTAATCCTTTAATAATGTTTTGTCAAATCAAAAAATCAAATTTTATTTGTATAGCACATTTCAGCAACAAGGCATTTCAAAGTGCTTTACATCATAAACATAAAAACAAAGTCATGCAACAGAATCAACAATCAAAACATTCATTAAATTAAATCAAATCAAATTTTATTTGTATTATATTGTCAGTATTGCACAGAGAAGTATTTCATATAATGAACTTAGCAGATGCGCAATTCCTCCAAGTGTTTGCTAATTTGTTCTGCCTAATCTGAAGCAGTTGTGTGTGTGTGTGTGTGTAGGGGAGGGGGGAGCTACCTGAGGAAGACTGAGCACTTGAAAGTGGCGCTAGGTCCACACAGGCTTTGTGCACAGCTGAATGGTTGACATGGGAGATTAAAGGATTTCTCAATGTATGACAGAATCAAGGCAATATTCCAGATATGTTTCGGTGAGGGAATAACATATCATTTTGTAAAGCTCATATAAGTAGTTTTTTTACAGGTTCCCCCAAGTGGCCAAAAAAGTAGCATAAATTAAATGAAAATATATCATGTTCCAGATCCAAGCATTCACTTTGAATAGGTACAAACTAAGTATCTGCATAATTCTCCTAAGGTATTGGAATATGGTGTGAGGATTTGTTTTTTCTGTGTGTCAATTTAGTTCCTGTGTTGTCTCATCTTGTCTGCCCTGATTGCTCCTAGCTGATTACCTCTTGTGTACTTAATCCCACCTGTGTCTGTGTTTCCCCGTCGGATCCTTGTCGTTTATGCCATTCGTTTGTGTCGCTGATTTAGTTTTGTACCAGTGATTGAGCTTCTAGCTTTTGCTCACTTCTGCTGCCTGGACTTTTGCACATGCCTGTTATTTTTATTAAGTCATCAAATTCATTTGCTGCCTCACCTCTCTGTTTTTGGGTCCACCTTCAGCACTCCAAATCATGACAATTGGGTCATTTCAGTGACATTTGAGATGTGGTTTGATCATTTCTAAATTTTTTTACATACCTAAAAAATGTGTGATGCTGTTAGAGATGAATATACATACTATTGCATGACTGGTTACTTGGACAGCAAGATGGTCAAATTTCAGCTGGAAAATTTATGAGTAGAGTTTACATATTTTCTGGGTATTCTCTTACTTTCTCCTGCAGTTCAAAAACATATATGATACGTTATCCAGTACATCCAAACTGACCAAAAGCCAGAGTGTGCATGTCTGTTTGACTTGCATATGCCTTTCTTGGCCCCACAAAGTACTTCCAATTTGTAATAGGTTTATTTTGCAATTTGCCTGCAGATTCAGGTAGGCTGTCTGAATAGAATAAAAGTACTATGACCTTACGCAGCTTGCAGAAAAACTGTTTTTAAAAAAAAAGTTTTAAAAAATACTGAAGACTATTAATGTCCAAAGATCTTTAAAAACACAACAAATTTGATCGTGGAAATAAAATCGGCCATTAAACGCAAGATGAAATTTACTTCAACAAATTGTGTAACACGGTAAACGGTTCCAACGTTGCTGTGCAGACACAGGATATTTGAAATCACTTTTGGCTCCATCGTGAAGTGATTATGGAGTAGTCCCAAACTTCGAAAGAAATGTTGGAGCTCTGAACAGAAAGAAGAGTGAAGCCACAACATCTTTTCCCAGTTAGGAAGGCTTAGGGTGCAGCTATCTCGCTTCATTGACCTGTGTTGATTACAGAAGTGTCTGGCACAGAGGCTGGGTGTGTCTTGCCAAGCTCTAACCACCCAGGAAGCACACACGCATACATATGCACATATTCGAGCAACAATAGTTCTTTGAAGCTGCAGTTTCAGACTGTTCTTGTGATTTTAGGAAGTCATACCTAAAACGGCAATGGACATAGTGAGTCTGGACTTACCATCATTTCCAGTCATTCAGGACCAATTAGTAACTTCATTCCATTGTGGTGATGTTTTTTTTTTTCTCCATGTGATTCAAAAAAGTCATATTCACTGGTCCTTACAAAGCATCACCAGATGCTTTGTAAGGACATTACTGACTTATCACTTAGCTCATTTTAATATTTATATTTCATTCGTCAATATTATATTGATTTTGGCACCACATTATTAGTCTTTTATTTTCTAGCCTGGAAATGTCTTGTAGATGTTTCAGGTACTGTATGTAGGAATTATTTTATCGTGGTTATAAGAAGTGCCAAAGTTTTTTCAAATGTGATAAAAATGGGATTTATGCAACATGAGCTATGACTGTCACATTAGTTTTGATATGCCCGCATTACCAAAAGTACCAAAACCCTCTTTAATGAAAATGCTATTTGTGACTTACTTAAAAAGTGAGGAAAATCTCCTGTGATTACAGAGGTAATTGTGGATAAACAAAGCTAGTCTATCTATAAGCTAACTGAGTGTTATTAGGAGGAAGATGTGGCCCACTAGATGCAACAACTGACATGAGTTTAATAGGCTGCCATTAAAGTGAGGGTATGATGGAAAATAGACTTTTTTGAACAGTACATCACATTATAATGTTATTCTTTCATCAAAAATATACCAGGGTGTCGCTTTGATTCTGTCATGCATGTTTGAGAAATCCTTTAATCTCCCGTAGTAGCCGTTCATGATGGAAAAAAGCGTGTGGCTTCACCAAGCACCACACCTTCAACACTACTCCTCCCCGGAACTACAGTCTCCAAGACGAGCTTCCGCCTCACAGAGTACCCCTATCTCGCAACTTCAACAATCCAAACTCCTCCAAACTAGCAGCAGCAGCAATTACAAAATACCTGGTGGAACTTCTGAGATCATCATAGGAACTACTTATCAGTGAAATGCTGAAAAGAATGTCACAAAGTAAATTGGAGTATGGAGAAATGTTACTGCAATGACATGCTGAGGATCAGGAAAAGCAGGATCTTCTTAAAGACACAGAGGCCCAATTTCAAGATATTTAATTGCAAAGTGTTCTTTTACGCTTTTGATATATACAACACTTTTACTAAAACTGAAGGTAACATAGTTACTTGATTGTGCAATGAAATAGGACTTTGTGCCTGGAAAATTCATAATACTACCCCTTTAAAGCTGTGTGGGAATCCTAAAAAAAAACTAAGCAAAACCACCAATTTTCATAAAGGCAAAGAAGTTTTTATAGAGTTGTGTAATATCTTTTTAATCTTTATGTGGAGGAGAAATTGCCACAACTAAGATATAGGAAATATCTGCAAAAACGAATAAAACTGAAGAAAAGTTGCAAGTTGTTACCAACCTCAAACTCGCAAAAACCATTATTGTGAATTTCCTTTTGAAACACCGCAAAGTATTTTATGCTTACTACCACAAGAACAATACCGAGACAGTCTAAATTGACAGTAGATATATAATATAAACATCCCTATTTTTCATCAGAGAAAAAGAAAATAAGTTTTATTTAACTTCATTTATTTAACTTTTATTTTAAATAGCACCTGCATGTATCCAATGAGTTCATCAAAATGTCCATTGATCTGAATCATTAATACTGCCCAGGCCTCTACCAGTGAACTCAGTGTTTTGATTAAGGCTCAAAGATTCTTGGAAACACTTGTGGTAGAGTGTGTGTTGCTTGTATTTATTTGTGCTAGTGTAAAATATTTCCTTCTAAGCCCATGGTAACTCCAGAGCAAGCTTGTAAGTTTATTTGTATTTCATGTCATGCGTTTTTGTTTTCAAGAATTAATTTGCTAGCTCAGTCTGATTTATTCAGGTGTACCTGAGAATAGCTCAGAATATATGCTTAAAAGCTCATAAAAGCCCTGGATCAAACAATAGTTTTATGTTTGTGCAAGTGATTAAAGTCCTTTCAAGTCTCAAAGGTTTGATCTCATTAAATGCTTGTCATGTGACTCATGGCAATTTTACCTTTACTATGTTTTTGTTACTGGCAATTAAGCTCTTAAAATGTTAGCACACTTTTACATTTAATTCCACTGCCGCATAACGTACAAGTGACATGCTGTACTAAGTTTTATTACTTTAAGCACTGTTTGTCAAGCGTAAAATATTTACTTCTTTCTTTTTACCTATGCTTACCAGCCCTTCCAGTGTTGGAAGTTCAGCCTTGCTTAACCAATTAAACAGATCTGTGTGGCCACAAAACGCAACTAAGAGCTCTTTTAGTGAAGTTTTAAAAGCTTCTGAAGTACAGCATACTAAGAACTGACTTCTGGGAAGATTTCTCCAGGGGGCCATGAATGTCCTCAAAAACATTCACACATTTAGCGTTTTCCACTTATTCTCCTCCTTCCCAAAATCAGCACTCCTCTACATCCTTTACCTGTCTCTTTTTTCAGTCACTCTCCTGTCTAGGCTCAGATATCACATTATAGCTGCCGTTCTGGAGTTCTGAGTGGATTGGGATAATGTTGCCCCTTTGTTGACTACATTTTCATCTTGCTGCTAAGCTTGTTTTGGTGGTTATGGAAAGTTTCCTTACAAACACCGCCATTATCTGACCCAGAAGCCTAAATCTGTTAAGAACTTCTTCTTGAAATGTTCTTTGTCTTTTTAGCTTCCTTCTCTACAATAACACCCACAGAGTGGTTGTTCTGATTTATTCTTGTTCCAATGGAAGAGTGGAGACTCTCAACGATAATCGCTAAAGCTGATAACCAAAACAAGAAAGCTGCCACATACATGAACTGGACATATTTGATGAAGGATGGTCACTCATCAGGCTGGTCGCAATGCAGTTTTCTGTGAACAAAGCCTAAAATCATCATGTGCAGCACTACCACAGAATAGCAAGCAGAAATAGTATTGCCACGAGGGGGAAGGAGAACGACCCAGCAAGATATCAGGCCAAGGGAGGTCAGGATCTTTTGGACCTTGCAGGATTTTCAGGGTGTCTTGGTGAGCATCTGAGATACTGTTTGCAGGATACAGAAAATATCAGATTCGGTGAAGACAGAAGAATGGAAGTGATGTTTGGATGGACCATGTTTTTGAATCTTATCCTGCCATCCTTTGTTTTGGATAAAGTTGATCGCTGTAAAATAGAGGACTTCAGAGATTATCATGAATGCTTGGACTGTGTCTGAGTAGATGACAGCAACTAGACCTCCAGTGACTTTCAGCATAGCTGTCATTGTGATGAGGGGGTGATGTAAAGATAAAGGTTCCACCCTAAGGATTCCTGAATGAAAGAAGCTCCTGAATAGAGGTTCACAGACAGCTTAGTGGAGATATAAAGCATGAGAGATAAAGCAGAAAACACACCTTCAGGCACCGTCTTCCCTGTCCTATTGTTTGGACAGGTACTCTGTCATGGTGTAAACTCCAACACTGAATATACACAGCAACTGAAGCAACGGTAGTGTTGAATTCCCATACAGCCACACTAAATCCAGCAAATCCAATGACATACTCACTTCCTATGCTGCTGACAAGGAGAGATGCTTCCAAAGCACCCCAGTTCATGGATCAACCAGCCATGAAGTAGCCCCTCACTGTGCCTCTGTTGGCTTGTTGCATTGAAAGGAAGCCAATTCCAAGCACTAAGATAAAGTAGATTAGGACAATAATGTGGTGACATTGAGAGCGATAGTTGAAGAGATTTGACCCCTTAGCTAGCTTCTTATTGAGACTACGTTTTAGTCTACATTTAAAACATTTGGAAATCAGTAACATTGTGTAAAATTGACCTTATTGTGCTTTAAATCATGTTATAATGTTGTAAAGCTCATGTTTGAAGAATTCTTGAATCTCTGGTGGTAGCTATTTGGGGATGCCTAAACACTTGCTCTCATGAAGCATTGCTTATTTTCACAAAGCTCCTCCTCTGAGCCACTGTCCCCAGCAGAGCTTACGCCTCACAGAGCACCCCTCCAACACGCCTTTCCCACATAACTCCTCCAGAGTAGTGGTGGCAGCAACTAACAAGCACCTGGTGAAAATTTGAGTATTATACAAGCTACTCCTCAGTCCAATGCATCTAAGAATGACTGTAAACGGCAAAGTGGCAAGGCAAGGATAACATACTGAAAGCGAAGTGTCAGAGAGAATAGGAGCTTCTTCAAGTGCATCTACTCCAATACAACATATATAAGAGTGTATACAGCCTTGGTGTTGTGCATTAACTTTTAAGTAGTTATGACAATAGCAACAGGCAAAACTGTGTTAGGATTGTTTGTTAGTGATGTGTGGATGTCAGGTCTAAATTATTATGTTTGTAATGTGGTAATTGAGGTTTTCCTGAAAATACAATCTTACTACATATACAGTACCACCGAAATTCAACTCCCATGCATTCCAATCATATACTGTAATCACCTTCAGGGTTCTTACATGCCTTCACCTGGTTGCTAAACTATTCAGATTAGTCACAACTGGAAACACCCTGGGATCTCTTAAGCGTCATAAGGTGAAAAAAAATATATTTGTTGGGCTCAAACTTATAATCCTGTCAGAGAAAGCAAGCCTGCAATAATTAATAGCCAAAATTGACAGACTGCCATGTCGCAGGATTACAGTTATATATTAATACACTTAATGCTGTCACTTGAGCATCTCCACATAAACCTGCAATGATACAGAAACATTAAACCTTTTTCATTTCAACCTAAGGAAACACAGCTTCTCATTTGACAAGTTGTGTTTGGACCTGTGTGAGCCACATGTGTATAAATGCCTTCCTATTGGTATGTGAGGGGGTATGTGCACGAGTGCGTATGTTGACCCAGTTTAACCCTTTTCAAAGACACTCTGTGGGGTTTTCAAAGAGTAAAGCCAAAACAGCTGCAGCTTTGTTCAGATACCAGGTGTCTTTTTTTACTCACCCCTCAAAACTAACTCACATTTCTTCACCTCTTCTCACCCAAACATTCTGTCTATCTGCGGTTGAGCTTTGAAATTCTTCTAAAGTACTTACAAACTGACAATTTCCCTTGCTTAGTTAAATCATTAGTGTGTGCTTTTGAACGGCAGAAATACTTTCTTTAAGAGAATTAGTAGAAACTTGCAAATAGCATTGCGGCCTTGGAAAACAGGTTGGGTTGCCATCTTAATTACCTGGATGAAGCCAAAGATGTAGTCAACAGGAAACAGAATTGCCACCATCTCTTAATGTTGACAGGTTTTGCCTCAAGGTCTTGTAACTGAGAAAACAAAACCCAAAATGGAGCCCTGGTTAAATAGTGTGCTCATTTTGGCAAATGTGCAATGTTGAAACAGGTCTGTTATTTGCTTGACTCATTTCTCCAAGTAGTGAAGGTCCCTGGAGCAAAAAACATCTTGAATCCAGCATCTGTAGCCTCTCCTAGTCTAAAAGTTTCAAAATTATCACATATCATCAAATCTCCCATTGTTTTCTGATTATACGTGTCACACAGTAATAATGTGCAACTGAATCAGGCTTACGTAATTTAAGAAATTGCTGGTCATAGGCTAATAAAAATCAGACTTTTCCTGTCAAGTAATGTTACCTGTCATTACTGCATGACTCACTTCAAGGTATAAGTTTAAATTTGGACCTTTTAGAGCAGGGAAATCAAACTCCAGTCCTCAAGGGCCGCTGTCCTGCAATTTTTAGATGTGGCATAGGAATGAAATGGCTTAATTATCCCCTTACTGTGTAGATAAGTTCTCCAGAGCCTTGCTAATGACCTAATTATTCTACTTAGGTGTGGTGCAGCAGATGCACATCTAAAAGTTGCAGGGTAGTGGCCCTCCAGGATTGGAGTTTGACACCTGTGTTTTAGAGCTTTTGTTTTTCTATATTGGTCTATACCAGTTGATTAGCTTGAAACTAGTATTTAACAAATCATCAAATTCTCTGTAGCCGTAGATAAATCATGTAAATCAGAATATCTGATGCATTATCCACCACAACTACCAGGAACAATCGCCTGACAAAGCAGGTAGGCTGTGCAGCACAGTCTATGCCATCAGCATCATTCCAGTCAAAAACAGTGAGAGGAAGACAGGCATTTTATTTTTTTCAAGACGAATTCATGGTCTGGTCACTGCCTGGAAAATGTTGAGTTCGATCCCCAGTTTAAAAAATTATGTTTCCAATAAATCCAGATTTAATAAGCCCATCTCAAGATTTTACAGTTAGGTTTCACTGGAAAACATGGCTAGGATGATGATGGCATAACTGGGAGAAAAAAACAGATTGCATCACACCTACAGCGTGTTTACAAGTTGCTCTGGAATTCTACTAGATCCAAGTTGAGATGAAGAAACTTTTATTTTCCAAATGAAACTATAGCGCATGTGGTAAATTAAATTGCGCCAACTTAGATGTAAACTAGGAATTAAAGTGAACACATTTCTCTTATATTTATTTTCAGTGCGCTTGATGTAAGACAGCAAAAATACAATTACATCAACAGTCATAGAATATGTAAATAGAAAAAATATTTTATTTAAATACAAAATGTTTTTTTATTTAAATTTCTTAATTTGTGCAGACGTAAACAAGTTATGCTTGTTGTGCAGCAAAATATTACTTATGTAACTTCTCATTTTATTTATTTTTATTTTCATTATTCTGTGCTAGCAGATGAAGTGGCTGGGTTCAATAAAGATATTCACAAGAAGCTGTGATGTGTTTTGATGTTTAATTGTGTAGGATACCAAGTGTTTGTTGCCAACACCACAAATCAACAGATACCTGCTTGTGCTTGCTTATTGCTCAGCTATTCAGGGTTAATGACAAGTGAAAGCGAAAAAAAAAAATCTTTAACAAATTGACAAGAATGATCTTCAAGAGCTTTGTAACATGTTGAGAATATGCTCTTACATGTGCTGCAGTCGGGTGAGTCACATTATTGTCACAATAAATGGAGGGCAATGACCGTTAAAACAGTACATCTCGTATAATCTCTGTAAAACGAGAAATACTCCTTTTGACTTTTGCTTTTCTAGAACCGGCAAAAGTCAAACCACAAAAACGCCGGAAGTTCCATGTGAAAACTAGATTAAGGGTAAGATTGTGAGATTGATAAGGTTTTCTTGTTATATCTTTGGCTATGCTTATGGTTTAACCACAGCAAGATTTCGCAATTTTGGTGAGGGCAAGAGTTAAGTGATTTCCTGCTCATAGTTAATGTCTTTGTACATACTTTTGTTACTTGACTAAAACCATTATTAGCTCTGGCTCTTTGACATTATGTGTTCTTGTACAAGGTAAGTATTCCATATTGATTTTGTCAGTAAAATGTTTTGAGAGGAGGCCTGTAAATCAGCAGATTCTCATGCTGGCGTCCAATAATGGGATATTTTGTGTGTAGAACAGCTTGTCATTAAACAAAACATAATACTTATAAAAATGACTGAAATATAAAGTTCAAATAAATGCCTAGAAACTTTGTGTCAAGTTAAAAAAAAAAAAAAAAGAAACCTGAACCACTGAAAGAATGTTTTTAACATCCTAAGCAGTTTTTGTTGAAGATTGAAAGAGCATTTGAGAGATTCTACCATCCCTAATCTCAATACTGACTCTCATCCCTTCACTTTGGCAAAGACCCAGATGTGAAATTAACACAAGATGTTGGTAGATTTAAAATTTCGCAAAGATCTCTGGGAATATGTTTCAGTAGCAGTGGGGCATATCTCGGACACAATGGTGAGAGAGGCTAAAGGTCACTACACTCACTTTCCCAGTATGTAGAAACACAGTAAGAGACACAGGAACACATAAACACACACAAGGGGGTTGGGTTTAATAAAGTTCTTGATTTCCACTGAGAGAAGATTGGACTTGGAGGACAAGTGTGGGAACAGCTAGAAAGGTATTTAAATTGTGAAATCATGTTGGATCTCACACACCAGGATATACACGTTTTTTTCTCCGTACTGTATATGTTTTGCAGTGATTCCAGATCCATCTGTGCATACTGTGCATGATGTGTCTGAAATCAAACCGGGCTGTTTTCTCTTCTGTGTCCGTCCCTAGTGGGACAATAGCTGAATTCTGTATAGAGAGACCGTGGGTGGAAGGAGACAGAAGAGTCAATGAGTGAAGAGGCTTCTGGGGTGCGTCAGCACAAGGCCATGATGAGGGTGTAGGAGGATGAACTATCTAATGGACAGAGCAACAGCTATTCAGTTACTTCACAGGACAACAGGCACACATGGATGTAACTACCTTTAACAAAAGTGCAGATGATATTAAGCAACTCATTTATTTTCTATGTCACATATGGACACCTAGGCAAACAGCCACAATCAGTGATCTTAATGAAGGTTTTCACTGTGACTTGGGGGCTAGATGAAATAATGTTTTGAATATGTCAAAAGATTCTCCCAGATGCTCACCTAATTAGCAGACTGTCTGTGATTCATACTAGTTTTTGCAAGCATTACAAAGCACTCCTGATAATGTTGTAACATGTTATGACTATTTACTCTACTGTCAGTGCAAAAAATGTCACATATCTTAATATAATTTATATTTAATCCTAATTTTTGTATGTTCAAACTTTAACTTAATAGATTCTGGGCCATGTCTTCATTGGCCAAGTTCCTTGCTTACAGAACATTTAAATAAATGTCATATTTAAAGCCTTAAACACACATATTAAAAGTGTAACACAAAGATGAATTTAATAAACAAGACAGGATTCACAATTCAGGAAGATTCCTCAATTATCAAATCAGCTGTCGGCAAGAGGGTGTGTCTGGCTTCAGATGAAAGGGAGTTTGTCCCATCAAGCAATAATGGATAATTGGGAAATTACGAGATTTCACAGAATCTCGTAACTCTGCAAACGTCTTTCACCATTTGCAGAGTAAGACATTAGGAAAATGTTTGAGAAGTCTGGGAAAGTCCTAGAGTGTAAAAGCCAAGACCGGAAACCAGAGTGAGGGAACCATGCAACTGTCAAGGTTAGATCTCCAGAGGTTTGTGTTTATTCTGTTTTGCATAAATTGCAGCAGGCTGTCTTAGATGAAATGTGCTTGCTGTTGACAAGCCTAATTTTTAACAATTTATTGTGCATCAAAAAGGGAGAAATCTGAAAAAATCCAACATTTGTTTCATTAAAACCCTTGCAAAAATTGTCCTACACAGATTGCAAAGGATTTTAAACATAATGTAAGAGGTAAAGCAATATATTTCAACATATTATTTTTCTGATATTATTGGCCTTTTCCATTTTTTATACTAAACATCAACTCATTATTCCAATAATAGTGAGTTTAATAAGCAGTTAATGATTTCAAAATACAATTCAGCCTCTTAAGAACAGAGTTTCACAGCCATTTATTCTAGAACAAAATTATTTTTTTCAGTTATTGAGACTGTC